>CALNXI010001231.1:101676-126395 GCA_942486025.1 Porites evermanni
AATAGGTTTAATTAGCAAAACAACAACTTCGCACGTGCAACACACTTTTTTGTTCATTTCTTTCCCGTTTTTGCACGACTACGACGTAAAAATGCCTAATTTCGCATTTTATGGAGGACGTAAATAAGCAACGACGAAATTTTATTTCTCTTTCTGAACTTGAATATTGTCCCTTGAAATTCAGCTTTAGGAGGGTTCGCCTACAATTGACAAAGTAAGTGGGTAGGAATAATCGCTATAAAGACTGAAAAAAATAAACATCAAACCAGAAATTGCTCTCTTCAAACTGTAAATTATAAATGATCCTGAGAGAATATTCAATGTGTTAAGGATTTCCCTGCTCTACTGTTAGCTCTATACAGGAGAGGAAGGGCGATTCTTTTTTAATTTCGTTTTCGTCGACAAAAGGAATAGCAAAATCGCTCTCCGCGTCTTCCCCCATTTTGTTCTGCGTCATTTCGTGAAGGACGCGTGGCTCTCAGCGTGGGTCATCCACGCGGAACATATTCGCGCTATCTGATTGGCTGTTATCTAATCCCCCTTGAGATCTGTGGTGTTAAAAATAACTCGAGACGAATTACCTATGGGATAGGGTGTATATGGGGCATGCCCTCTCTGTCCCCTTTTATAGTCTCTTGGCTTGAATTAATTTGATTTGGGGACCAGAAAAAAATGGCTAACAGCCAAGTACTTTTAATGTAGTTTTCATGGTCCATGATACATTTTGTTTACGCCATGAAAATAGTGAAAGGCCATTGAATTATTAATTTTCATAGGCCTTCAAAAAGCCATCAAAAAGCCATGAACATTTTTCATGATCTATTAATGTTTCAATATTAATGGATAACCATGGGTTTTTCATGTTCCATGAATTCAGTGGCCTCATGAAAAAAACCATGAACTATACAACACCATGAGGATCCTTCTTTGTAATTCAAGGCATTTTCAATGCCATTAAAAGGCCATGACAAGCAATCCAAAATTTTCATGGTGTTTTCATGAGTATTTCATGGATTTGCCCCAAACTTTACTGGCTTTCATGGCCCATGAAAACTGAAAGATTAAGGGTTTTTTAATGGCTTTTTTTGTTTTGTTTTTTTTTCTCATGCTTTTTCCAGGGTGACATGCCATGAAAAATCTTACAAGATTTGCCATGAAAATACCATTAAAATCCTTTGAAATTCCCGTGAATTTACCATGAATTAATTAACCGGATTTTCATTGGCTTTTAGTTCATAGTGTATGAAGGACTCAGACGTAGCTCATCAGCCAGACTGGACGGGATTCACCCTGTGGAGATTCACCCGATCGGGAATAGGGATTCACCTGATCACCGCAGTGTCTGTAATAAAGAGGTTAACTTTACATGAATTTACTCTCTGGGGCCGAGATTTAGTGTCCGTTGTCCGTATTAGAGAAAGTCTGTATTTATAGAGTATTTTTTGGTTGTTTGTTTTTGTTTTTGTCTTTGTTTTTTTTAAGAAAATATATGAGACTTTTGTCAGGACATTGGAAACTGTCCGTAATAGAGAGGTGTCCGTACCGAGAGGTTCGACTGCATCATGAAAGTGTTTCTTTCAACTAAGCGACGGTTGACATACTTGATTTGAAACTGTGTCGCGTTCTAGCAAAGTTTATGAAAGGAATTTTTAAGACCAGTAGAGAAATCATTGTATATCTTGCTCGATACAAGAGAAGTTTATCAACTATGGGCAAGGAAACGGCAACCGTCCAATAAAGTGTTCAATTCAAGAACAAAACTATGTGGAGTAAGATTAAAAGGAGAAAATGTTTAAGTTAAGCTGCCAAGCAAGACATTGACGCTAAACAACGAGGCAGCAAATGTATCCCTTCACTAGATTAAACTATACCTAGAGAAAAATTATAACTACAGTTTCTTTACGTCTGACAAATTCATTTGACTTCTAACCTGGACAGTTTCCATCTACTATTGACACATCATCGATTGCGATGTCACTTTGATAGGAGGGTCCTCTGATTCCTTCAAACGTCACCTGTGTAGGACGCGGTCCCAATTAACTTTTTTTTGATAATAGTAAATGAAAAACAGAGACCCACAAGCAACTTTATATTAAACCATTTATACCGGGGAAGTAAAGGGTTCTGGGAGTCCAGGAGAAAAGTAGAGAGAGAGAGAGGTGAGAGAGGGAAGAACGGGAGGAAGGAACTCTTTATTATGGATGGGAAGCGAGAGAAATCGGGGAAAATACGCAACAATGCTCAATATTTCGCAATCACAAAAGCCCTAGGGGTAAGAAATTAAGGTAAAGGCAAGGGAGTCAGGAGTGCAAGGTGGGAAGGGCGGGAGGTTTGGACCCCTGCACCACCTTCCCCACATGTCACCCCCCCCCCCCCCCCCCCCCCCCCAAAAAAAACCAAAAAAACCCACCCCCACGCAACGCTTTGTGGGGGCGCGGGGGGAAAAGGGGGGGGAGGGGGGGAGGGGGGGGGGGGGGGGGAGGGGGGGGGGGGGAATGGGGGGGGGAGGAGGGGAAAAAGGGCGGAAAGGGTTTTAACCCCCTGCTCGGGGTTACCGGGACCGAAAACCAAAAAAAGGAGAAAGGGAGGGTTAAAACCGGTGGGGGGAGGGAAAGAGGGGAGGGGACTCAAAAGGGGAGTTTTTTATTTGGAAGGACGTGGGGAAAACAAAGGGGGGGAAGGGGGGGAGGGCGGGGGGGTTTGCCCCCCCCCCCCCCCTCCCCACATTTTACCCCCCCCCCCCCCCGCCTCCGCTAACGAAACCATAGATAATCCACAGTCGATTCATGTATTGGTGGACGTCCGGGGGAAAATGGGCGGAAGGGGTACGGGAGGCGGGAGAGGAGAGAGCGGCAGGAGAAGAGAGAGAAATGGGGGGAAATTACGCAACAATGGTCAGTATTCTGTAATCGAAAAAAAAAGGGATAAAGTCAAGAAAAGAGGGGGCGGGTTCCGGGATTGCAAGGTACGGGAGGCAGGAGTACCCCCCCCCCTCCCCCACGGCACCCCCTCTCCCCCATTACTGTATAATGTTGATCGCTACTTAGTATCATAACTAGTTCTCAACTTGATCCGTGTACACATTTACCATGTCACTGAGGTATACTGTCCGCATGACTCTTTTCCAGTAGTTTCCCTGATTTCCTGACTTGGTGAAAATTTTATTATTTCCACTGAAAACATTTAGAGTACCCATTGTTGATCCATACATGTGATAGAAGAATTTTAAGCAACATGATGATTCATTTCTTGGCACCGTAAAGGTCAGTTTTGCATTATCACCGGTTGCCTGATTTGAAGCTTCAATATAGAAATATTTCCCTGTAACGAAAAAAAATATATGATAATGTGATAATGATAATAATTATAATAGATGAATAAATAACACGGTTTCCATCAATTCCATCCATTGTACAAAAATAGAAAGGGGTCTTAAAGGGCAGTGTTTAAAGACTATGCCCTGTAAAAAGGACAGCAGTATTTAAAGCCAAATTATTGAAAGGGTTACTACTTCTATCTCGTCTATAATAGTGTCATCAATGTTCTCTTAGGGTGGCGCAATGAAGAAACACGAAGAAGCCAAACCTAAAGAAAAAAACACAAGACAGAACAAAACAAAACAATATCGTGTTCATTTCATCGGCTTCCCAGTCTTCTTGTCATTAGCACTGAGCTTAAGTAATGACCAGTGACGACGACAATGAGTCCGGTAGAAAAGCAACGGGCTTAGAAAAACAAGAACTTTACGCGTACATCATGCTTTTTGTACATTTCTTTGCCGTCGATGCACGACTACGTGACAGTGCCTAACTTCACGTTTTACTGAGAATAGGAACACAAGACAACATCTTTCTTTTTATTTTCCTGAATCAAAGGCTTTGATACATTCCTTAAGAATCAAATCCAAAAAATTGCCAACGTTTGACCAATTAAACGAGATGGGAGAAGCGTAAAAAAGTTTGAGGCAGCGCAAATTCACTTTTCGTAAAAGTCACCGTCGTTGTTGCTTTCGCTCCTTATTCGCTCTGTGAATAGAGGGGGTTGCTGAATATACTTACATACATTAAGAGAATGTTAAGAGGTAAATTTCAAAAGCCATCAAACCTGATCCACTTGTATGATCCGAGAATGGCCCAGTACCGGACGAAGGTGTGGAACCAGAGTACAACGTCCAGTCAAATACATCCTCCCTCGACTGGCTACATCCGAAGCACAATCCATTATCAAAGTTACAGGATACTAAAGGCGAATCGGGTAAATAAAGCAGGTGTCATTTTCCTTGAATGATCGTTCCATTGTATACAGATGAATGGTACAAATGCCAAGACGATTTACACCACAATGGTAAACAAAACCACGAAGTTTGAGTAGAAGAGCGGAAGAGTGTGTGGTTAAAATGAGAATATTCAGGTTAAGGTGCTGTTGATGTTTTAAAAGATTTATAGCCCTACAAGCAGGATTACTTGTGCGAGTTCTGGAAAACATTTTGGCGGCGGAGTGACACACCAGCGAAAAAGTCGTTTTCCACAAACTCGCACAAATGAACCCGCACGCAAGCTAAAGATATACATCTCATTTATTTTTACCTTTACAGCCTCCACTGTTTATTTCTACACTATCAATCGCGATATCGCCGGTAAATGACTTTCCTGCAATCCCCTCGAATATTACCTGCGAAAAGAGTTAATTTTAGTAAGCAATATACCTGTCACTTCCTATCTTTTTATTGGGGTAATAAACTAAGCTTTCTCTTCCCTTTTCTTCCCACCATCTCACGACGATTACCTCGCTAGTTGGCAGTTAGTAAGTGCGAAGTATTTGGCAAAGCTTCGTTATAGTCGGGTGGTCAATCGTCAAGAAGAATTTGTTCGCTATTGATTATTTATGATAATGATGATGATGATGATGATAACGATGACGATGACGATGATGATGATGATGATGATGATGATGATGATGATGATGATGATGATGATGATGATGGTGATGGTGATGGTGATGATGATGATAATTATTGCTATTATTATTATCGCTATTATTATATGTTTTCACCATGAGGGGGGAGGGAGGTTATGCATGTATAAGGTGGGTCAAAAGATTTCAAACTAAAAGTGAGGAATAGTTAGTTCAGACGATTAATTCGACTTAACTAAGAACACGCTAGAGAATTTTTTTTGTCTCTCACCAGTCCACTCAGAATTATGTTTCTCTCCACCATAATCCAGTTAGTACTCTGATGTCCTGAAATATTAAAGACTTTGCTGTTTCCGCTGTAGACGTTGAGAGTTCCAACTGTAGCGCCATACATATGATAGTAAAATGAAAGGCACGACATTTCTCCGTTGTTTGGAACAGTAAGAATAAGCTTGGCTTTGTCGCCGGGTTTTCTTGGGGAGGACGCTTCAATGTACATATATTTTCCTTTAAGAAAAGAGGAGAACGGAAATATTACTGAAACTATAAATAAAGGACGACTGGACGGCTGGATATGCATCCATGTAATAACCTCTTTTATTGTTTTTAAAGTGTATAATGACTCCTACCTAGATTAGCTTTATAGCTATTTGTTTCTAGGTTATACCTTAAGTACCTTACATACTCAGTAGTAACGTCGTGTTTATTTTTTTGTTTTGTTTTTGTTTTCTGTGTGTGGTGTAAAAATAAAGTTTTGGCCTTGTCTTGTGCTATGAACCTCAAGTGAGTGATTTGTTGTGGTTTTGCTGTTTATGCTTTTGATTGTTTACATGTGGTTGTCGCATCTTTTAACAGAAAAGTCAACAAAAAAGTTGTCTTCGGTTCTTTTCTTTAAGGCCCAGCTTTGACTAAAAAACGTATAATAAAAATCCACATAAAATATAAAATACTTCATAACTAATGAGGTTTAATCATTATATGTATGTATAACACAGATTAAAATACACTTCACTAGAATGGCTACGGGCACTTAATTAAATTTAGTTACAAATAAGTAGATACTTTAACTGTATACGTGCAACATAATTACATTAAATTTTACTTCATTGAAATAACTACGGGAACTCATAGTTAATTTAAGCAGTATTTCTTCTGCAGTGAGGAGGAAATGGGGACTGACATAAAACATAACTAAACCTGACCTGATCCCCCTTGACCAGAAGACGGGCCTGTAGATGCTGATAGTGTTGAGCCAGACGAAAGTGTCCAATCAAAATCATCTGAAGAAGATTGGTTCCATCCGGAGCATAATCCATTGTCGAATGAGCACCATACTAAACACGTTAAATTAATGATAAACAAACAAACATTTTCATTTTTCCTCCAAACATCAACTTCCTGGTTAAGACTAATTAACAAATTTATTTTTCATCTATTCAAATGAATATTTATCCAGGGGCATCTAATTTAGCAGAGCTCCTTTAAATGAAGCCCTGACACAACCAAAACTTAACAATTAATGAAATCAATGAGGCTGAATATCTTATGAAGAATAATTCTCCATAATTCTTCATATGATACGAAAGCCGAATTCAATAATTGTTTTATTATTCATTCAAAATAATTCCTACTATAAAAACATAGCTAAAATATGCTTACCTCCATCGATCCATCGATGTTAAGTTCATCTCCGATAGTGTACGTTTAGGTTTGTCCAGCTCCGCAAATATTCTCCAAATAGCAGATGTCGCCCTCCGAGTTGTCTTCTTGCTGTTTTTGATATGATTTTTAGACATTACTTCGCCTAGTTCAAGCTTAATCTTAAATTCACTGAGCGTCGCTATGGAACGTAGCAGTTTTCGCCAGGAGAACCCAGCAAATCATGGCTGCTGCTGTTGTAGCCATGAACTTGGTGCGTGTACCTTACCTCCAAATGTAAGTGCAATGACGTCATTCCATGAAGATATTTAAAGACCAAGACGCACACATCCCTGATAGATGGACCCTCAATAATACAGGCGGCACGTCTGTTTAGCTTATCTAAATAAAATTTGCTCCCATTTCCACAACTGTCCCATAAAGACGAACGGTATTGGAACAGAGGCAGTACAAAATAAATGCAGTAGCACCGACAATGCGTCGATTACATAGTCAGTGACCTAAAACTAGTAAATAAACGTTGGCTAGGTGGTGAGAGCAAGGGAACCTTTTTCTCAGCTTGTAAGATCTAGACAGGGGTTTGTAAAACAATCATAAAAGCTGTTTAGTGTACTTACCTAACGCGGACACCGATTGATTTTGTGGTAAAACAGTAGGCGGTATTACTTGATAAATATGGTTTGTTAACCATGCTTTCAGATCTCTAACGTTAACATTTACTCCATACTTAGAAGCATACGCACATCTGTAACCCCAACTAGTTACGCCTTCAAGAAACCATGTACCGTTAAACTCACACACCAATGGACCACCACTATCGCCTTGACAAGTGTCAACTCCTCCTGTATCCAGGCCAGCACAGAGCATCGAATTATCAATCTTTCCAGGGTAGAAATTCAGACAACGCCCCTTGGAGACCAATGGAATCTGAGCTTCCATAAGGGTATTTGGCTGGGACCCCCCTGAAGACAGTGTACTCCAGCCAGTAATCCAGCACTTTTTGTTTAAATTGTCAAAAGGAAGAGCGTGTTGCATATCAGGAAGGCAAACAAGGCCGATGCCCACCCCAAGATTTGCAGGATTTAAGAGTTTAATCAGGGCGATGTCATTGCTGTAGTTCAACGGGTTATTGTAGTTTTCATGCCTGATGATCTGTGCGACACGGATTTCCTGTTCTGTCCCAACACTGCCAGTTGTTCTATAGTGGGCTCCCAACCTAAACAAAAAATAAATATTAAGTAAATAAATAATTAATTGTTTGATTGATTGGTTGATTAATTAATACGACAGAAGACAGAAGTGCAAGCAATACAACCTCGTTCCCAGGCTCCCCCGGTCCTCTCTATCCTGCTCCAAGGGACGAGGAAGAGGGGGACGCTGGGAACGAGGTTGTATAAAAATATTGTGAAAAAAAAGTATATGGTCTAAATTAATTAAATAATTAATCGATTGATTGATTGATTAATTAATAAGACAGAAGTCAGAAGTGCAAGCAATGCAACCTCGTTCCCAGGCTCCCCCGGTCCTCTCTATCCTGCTCCAGGGGACGAGGAAGAGGGGACGCTGGGAACGAGGTTGTATAAAAATATTGTTTAAAAAAAAGTATATGGTCTAAAATTACTCAGATTATGACGATGATGTGATAATGATGACGATGATATTAACAACAACAAGGCAATTATGAACAAACTTAATGATTATCCTTTCCAGGACCAATGTGATCGTAGTTGTGAATTTAAAGGAGACGTTAAGTAGCCAGAGTTACTAAATGATGCACGCTGTTGAGACCTCAAATGTAATAAAGGTTTTAAGTGTAATAACTTTTGACCCTAAATGTAATAAAGGTACTAGATGTAAGAAATTTTGGACCTAAATTAACTAAAGGTCCCAAACGTATAAAAAACTTAATTAGTATGGAAACTAGACTTGTGTGTGCAAAATACACTTCAAATGGAGAGTTGCACTTTAGTACTTCTTCTTGGTTCCTCGTCTAAAAATCCTCTGGTTTTCAGCCAGTGCTTTCTCCTAATAAAGACTTTTCTTCCGACCAGTTTTAAAGAATCATACTCCATCTTGGAACATAGAGCAAGAACATAGGGCGCAATGACTTCTATTTCCCTTGATACTGGGGATGGTATGGGCGGCTGTATACCAATTTCACTCGCAATTTACGAAAACGTCCTTTCAGAGCTCCTTTAAATTCAGAACCTTGGTAACTTTGCAGTACAAGAGAGGGTCCATTTTCTATTTCACTTTTAACTCAGCCGCAATTACTTTGCTATTTTTACATTAAACACTTCAAAGACAAATGAAGCTAAAAAAATTTTGCCAAGAGATCATTCTCTCTTGATTTTGCACATGTGGATATGCCTGTGGTTTAATTTAAACTTTACTGTAGTTTCCAACAAACGAAGCTTAGGCAAATGAAAGGGTAATTTTTTGTGTGTGTTTGGAATTCTCTTTTCGTGACAGCAGTTATTACACTGCCTTCAGTTGGAGTCCTCATTCTAGTGTGCTTTGTTGCAAACAAAGAGGGTAAAATTATAAATTTCAAAAAACTACACTACCCCTTGGAACAAGAATGTGGTTTTACAAAAAAATTAGCGAAGTTCAGAAAATAAATGTTCAAGTTTGCATGTTTCGACAAGGACCATAGCTGGCTAAATATGCTTCAAAGGAAATTTATAAAACCAGGAAAATGGTGACATTTATCCTTTTCATTCTCTTTATAAACTTTGCAAAACATTCAATTTTCTTTTTTCTCTTTCTTGTACTTTAGTCCTTTGGGGGATTTTCTCAGTGCATACCCTTCTCTGATGTAGTACTCACTCTTATTAGCAACTGGATTAGCCTCGACTCTTGTCCCCACACTAAACCGTTATAATCATTTCAAGTATAATTCAGAACGATAGGGTAATTTTTGCACCAACAGTTTAAAGGAAATACTTGAAACCGAAGTCACTATCTAATATTAACTACTAAATACGGTATTGCTGTTGGAAATATTTATTGATTATCAGTCCAATGATGTTCCAGTGAAGGTTTTGAGGATTAAGTAAACCCCTCCCAGCCTTCTGATATTAAAAATAGCTTATACTGACAGACCCAGTATATGTGAATCAAAGTGACGGGAAAATTTACCCTGGCTTTAAGTCAACTGGCCCTGTATTCTGTATTTAAGCCCATAAATATTTGTTCAGGCTCCCAATGTACAAACAAAATTACGAGCAGCGAAGTAGAAAATTGGTTTAAAGGACAATTAAATACTGAATGTTGCAAGGCTCATACTGATGTAGTGTGCTCATAGCATATGTTTAGGATAAGGAAGAGAGTCCTAATGCCGCTGCAAGTGGAAAAATATAAGAGATGGGGCAGGCTGGTCACTCGTAGAATTCACGGAGCTTATAAATAACTGAACTTGCCGAGATGCCGAATCATGAAGAGTGAAGTAACCCATGACTGTCCAAAAATTCCATTAAAAAAAATTCATGAAAACCTTTTCTTGATATTTGGACGCTGGAAAACTTAAAACCGAGGAAAAAGTCATCGTCCTTCCATGTCTGCATTCTCCGCCATATTTGTTTCTTTAGGGAAATTGGTGCTCAGTCTCACTCGGTCAAATTTCTTAACTGGGGCGATCATGTAAATTCGGTTCCAGACCTCGCTGCCAGCCATCCCTGGACTTCAATATGGCGTAGAAAGTAAATCGCCTGGCTATGACATTTAAAGGGACTGTGACACGCTTCTGCGCATGTGCGGCAACTTGTTTTCTGTTCTGGCGAACAGTTTTTCAAGATTGGCGTTTTGGTGAAGAAATCCTCTTCCATCGACCCTGAGGCGCCCGAGAAAGCCATAATATCAGTATTCAAGAGCTATTTGGTCCATTTGGGAAGTTTTAAACGCCATATTTGTATTTTTGTGCAAGTATTGTCCAGAAAATTCGAGGTCATTGAGGAGAACCGTACGAAACCATGTTCGTTGTTGTCAGTGTTCCTACAAACGGATCAAATTGGGCCTTTAATGTGGTCATCTGGCTTTGTTTTCTGTCTATTAATGTTATCCAGTCAACGATCTACCTTTGCGAATATTTTTTAATCGATAAATATGTAAAGATAGTTAAAAAGGGTTTCCTCGATACAGCCGTGGACTGCTAATGGGACGCAGCGGCGAGTGAAGCTGATCTGCGACATGACTTCCGATTGTCTGCAACAATTTAATTTATCGACTGCCTGGAATCAGAAGGAGAAAACCCAGCAATCTTTTGTTGTAGAGGAATTCGTGTGAGGTTTGAGGCAACAATCCATCGAACATGAAACGTTTTAACAGGCATTCGATTTATGACTCCGATCCGTAGTTGTGTAGCAGAAAGCACTGACAACAGGCCGCGCGATCTTTACTGATGTAGTTCACTGGGAATGTTCCTTGTATCTTTTCTGTATGAGCGTAGATGTTTATGAATTGATCTTTTAAAAATAAATTGTTGCCTGAATGTTCTGCTTAATATCTAGTTTCTTTATGTGTTAAATCGATAAAGTTTGTTTTGCGGAACACCCGACGCAACGACTCGAAAGGAATTTTTTCATTTGCTGGTAAGCAAATGGAAACCTATGCCATAGTGATGGGCTCCTGTTTATGCCTTTTTTTGCGTTGTTCTTTTAGAATGATCTTTATACTCATACGTTATGTGGCTACTATTGCAATGAAAGCGTTTTATGATGAAGCGCTAAGAATTGCTTTCAAACACTGCTACGATTTTCAGCTGCATGAACACTGTAGCTCAGTCGATTGATACCAGAGTGTTCATCGCGCTAGCCGACCGCATGGCATGGCTTATTTCTTATTATAGCGCGCATTTAGCTAGCATTTTAGGCAAAACGTTTGCCTCATCCTATACTGTGTGTTTTGATCACCGGTCAGGAGCTATTTGCAGGTATTTCTAAGTTTATATAGGGTATACAGAGAGATCAGAAAGGTTTGTTTTCAAATTATTTTTAATTGCAGATCGTAGACTGGTTTTCTAGCGTGGGTACGTAAAAATACACGTAGGTAAATGTTTGTTTCAAAGCAGGACAGGGTTGTTAATCTTATTCTTATCAGCTGCAACATTTATCTGAGGAATACCAGAGAATCAATATGAATTATGGGGATATATAAAATCGATATATAAAATGTCACAGCTCACACATGCGCACTATCGTGGCACAGTCCCTTTAAGTCAATGCGACTCTATCAAGGTTACGGCCAATAGTTATTCTACTCTTACTACTTTATTACACTTAGAACCTTTATTACATTTAGGGTCATTTATTACATTTTAGGCCTCAATTCAACAACGTACAGAAGCACAACTCATACTTCAAAATGTAGCATACTGCTGCATGCCGTCGCGATTGAAATCACTTATANTTACTACTTTATTACACTTAGAACCTTTATTACATTTAGGGTCATTTATTACATTTGAGGCCTCAATTCAACAACGTACAGAAGCACAACTCATACTTCAAAATGTAGCATACTGCTGCATGCCGTCGCGATTGAAATCACTTATAACTTAAGACAATACAAAGAGAGCTCGATAAATTTCAGGCAATCATTGCGCCCAAAGCTTCTCCCTAGAGTTTCCTAAGTGAGGAATTTCTTCTGGTTTTGAAAAAGTTAAAGCGTAACTTACTTTACTTTGATGGAAGACGGCGATTTCCCTCTGACACAATGTGCAGCGGTCACCACCCAGTAATGGTCTACTAACGATCCACCGCAAAACTGACTTCCAGAAGTTCTGATCAACATCACCTGCCACGGCCAGCTATTCACTCTTGCAACTGAACCACCAACAATTTGACTACTAGCGCTTGGTCGAGACCCACAGAATACTTTATATAATAGAAAAATAAAAGAAGCCATCAGAAAAAGGCGAAAGCGTTTGTCTGATTGGGTCAGATAATTTGTTACAAAAACAAAAAACAAAAAACAAAGACAAAAACAAAAATGGGTTGTGCCCGGGTATTATTTAGCAGTGGAAGAGGGAGGTAAAAGCTCAGGTATGAACTAGGGCTACAAACAGGGAACAAGAAGGAAGGCTACAAGCAGGTAGTATAAACCTTCATAGCACTTACATCGATGCTAAAGTACTAACTTTTCAGTGCCAAAGGACATCATAATGATCTGGATGCGCCTTCCCTTTTCTTCGAAGGACTCATAGCGGAGCTCCTTGCGCGCGCGAAGCGCGCGCGAGCGGAACACCATAACTAAGATAAATTGGTAAACTATCCATCCGAGAAATTTTGGTTATGACGTCAGGGTACGTCCGTCCGTACGGACTTTCCGCGTAGTGGAAAGTAGTCCGCATGGACTCTTGAGGTAGGGGAAAGTAGAGATTTTTTGGCGGGAAATCGCATGGCGCAACGTCGCGCAATTATATCGCGCAACTGGTTTTGAAAAAAGAAATTTCAAGCAACTTAGCAAAAAGATTTTTCGACAGAGCCTTTATAACTTTTTATTACAACTTGCGAAAGCTATTATGTCAACAAACAACAGCAGAGAGATTTTAGCGTGTAGACGACAGGTTTTAAGCGGAAAGCAAAGAGAAGGTGAACGGCAGAGAGCAAGAGTCAACAGGCGTAGAGCAAGTGAAGACGATCGCCAAAGAAAGCGCGTTAGAAGCGGAAGAAGAAGACAAAATTTTAGCGAAGAAAGTCGGCAAGTAGAAAGAGTTAGGGCGAGAAGAAGGAGAGAAAATCATAGTGAAAAACGCCGGCAAGAAGAACGAGACAGAGCTGGAATGAATAGACAAAGGCAACGCGAAACGGAAATACAAAGGCAAAGAGAACGGCAGCCAAATAATGACATGATGACAGAAAGTGTTGTGTTAATGTCACTATGGCCCCGCGCTATTAACATTTGGATTTCAAAGTGATCTCGGACGTGAAAATTCAGCCAGTCATTTAAAAATGCAAGAAGGGAAGACAGAGGCTTTTCACTTTTCTCACCAAAGTCACGCGTTGATCACGCTCTACGACCGTCCCATTTTTATGTTCTGATTGGTCAAAATTTGACAGGTGAGTTCATGCAGAAAATTTATACAGCATCTTGAAACTTGTTTACTTTGACAGCTGAAGCTGACAGAGTTTTTTGTCAACTTGTGATGTTTTTTACTGTCTTTTTGCACTGGATGCATAAAATGAAATACAGCTGCTATCAACAGTCTTCCGTTATTCATGGCTGGTTTGTTTATTGAACTTTTGGACATGAGAAATGCGCCGCTTGTCAAAGTTGGAAATCCGATTTCGGTTGACATCGTTGTCGCTTTTCACCTTGCTGGATGCGAGTTCAAAAGTCCCTCAGTCAATTCTGGCCTTACTTGATACCTTTCAGGAGCTGCATCTAAAATGGTAAGCCTGAGTACTTATTGTACACAGTGCATGTGTTTGTTTTTTCATATCTAATTTCATGAAGTCGAGCGCAGTTTGTGAGGCTAGTTTATGCACGTTGGTATTAAGATCTGAGACAATGATCTGATCTAGTATGAGGTTTGATATAAGCTTACCGAGCTTTAAAAAGCCTTTAGTCGATATTTTCTCTCTGCAAATAGAAAGAAAAAACGTTTCGAAGAGTATTTAGTTATAATTTTGGCTGTAGAAAGAAAGCTTTGAGCGATTTTCTTGCCTCGAGTTCATCTTTGAAAACAGTAAACACCAGGAAGCCAGCTAAAAGTTTTAAGCTTAAGCTTAAAGACTCAGGATTTTTAGAGACGCTTTAATACTTGTCTTCGTGAATGAAAATTGTTGTCTCTGTAAATGTTTCATCGAATTACATTTCTTTTATTGATTGTTAGTAGTCTCTTGCAATTTTAATCGCTTTGCCGTTTGTTTTCAGTCGTTCATAAACATCGCTTGCAGGAGTACTCAAAATGCCGCGCGTATCAAACCGTTTTTAAGATTACACATCGTTATAAAACCATAGAATAAAAAAAAATAAACGCAATACATTCTTTATTATGTTGAAGCGTAACTCTTTTAAAGTTCACTGAAAATTTGGCGCTTGTCAAAAGCGAAAATTAAACCGGCTGGCCGTATAGGTGATTTTGGAAATTTTTTGAACAGTTTCGCTAAAAGCCTACGCGTGCTTCGTACGGTTCTGAATATTGAATGAATGCAATTTGTCTTGAAAAATTGTGAAATACTGCATTTTGTCTGAGGTCTGTATGATAAAAACAGCGCCTCATATTACTGTTTCACCTCAGATGTGATATATAAAAAGTATGAAATGTTGGTTTACACGCACCCAGAGTTGTTGGCAAGATTTTGTTAAGTAAACTTGTCGAACGCAAAAAATTAGGCCTGATTTGTTTTCCAAGAATTCGTTTTCCAAGCCTAATCTACTGTGATCAAGAGCCATTATGGCTCTTAAATGTGATCGAAGATGATTGCTATATTTTGGGTGTATATATACGGTTATCAATTCGATGTAAGATTTTTTTTCACTCTAAAATCACTTAGCCTTAGCTTTCCCTAAAAAGTCACATGGGTGCCCTTAAGTTAACTGATTTGTGGATTACATGTTTATTGTTTGATTTAAATTATAAATTTATTAATGGGAGCTTCGCTTTTAGCCCTGGCTAAATCTATATATTAATCTTATCAAACAAAACTTTCCGCATTCGAGATCGTGGCGTATGGCCTGGTTTAAATTAGAGGTTAGCTGGTGGCGTTTAACAATACCCACATAAACAGAAAGCAATGCAAAATGCATGTATAGTTTACCATCAGTGGTTGTAGCCAGACTTTCACTGGTTTTGTAGGCTTGCCCAGTCTCGTCAATTCCATACACGCAAAATCGGTACATCGTGGATGGTCTTAGCCCGGTGACATCTTCAGTTGTCGCACTTCCTGGAAAAGTTTCTACAGCCAGTACATATCCCGCTGGAGTTTTAAGAACAATCAAATAAAAACTGGCAGTCCGGTCAATGTACGTGTGCAGTGCAGACAACTGAATAGTAAAACCAAATTGACTGGACATCAAAACAGTCACATTCCATCCTGAAAGCGGTAAAGCTGGAAAAGAAAATATAATAGTAATAATAATAATAATAATAATAATAATAATAGTAATAATAAAAATAGAAATAATAATAATAATAATAATAATAATTATTATTATAAACTGTAATTTGTAATTATCATAAAAATTATCCCAGGACCATCTGACGCCATTTTTTTTAAAAAAGCTTTATACCTTTGAGAATTTTATACATAAAAGAATGTCAGACTATTTGTCATAAAATATCTTCCCATGTCACACTTACGGTAATGACGTCATCAGTCGAGTGACTATTGCCGAATTATAATTTTTTTTGTTGCTATGACCAGAGTTCATTATCGAGTTGAAAACAAATAGCATATTTGAGGTTTTGGTCGTGTGAGGTATTTAACAATAACAAGTTGACGTCCGGCATTTAAAATTTAAGGTGGCGATGAACATGACCGAAAAATCAGACACTAGGCCGAGGGCTTTGAAGAGCCAACGTTTCATCATATGGCAGTGACAATTTGCAGGAAAGTAATATTCTACCTGATAATTTTTTTTTCATGACCAAAAGATGGGCATGACGTCATCAGTCACGTGATCAGAACGTTTTTGAATATTTTAGTTCGTTTTTAAAGAACATTTTTCGTCATAAATTGGCCACTTTTGTTATTTTTCTCTACCAATCTTAATACTGTATTGCCTCTAAGTAATTATAATTCCATTTTCAGCGCAGAGGCAAGCGAAAACTGAGCCAGAAGTTTAAAAGTTGCGTAAATTGACCGATATTGCAAGTTAACATCGAAAAAGAGACCTAGTATGAGACTTTTGAAGAATTCTTTTTTCAACTAAACTGTTTGTTTCCCGAAATAAAAGTTCAATGTTTGTTAATAAAGGAGTACTTTAAAAGGCAAAAGGATTTATTTGGCGGCCATATTGGTTTTCTTCTTTCCGGGGAGGGAGGTCATGTAGCAGCTCTTCTAATGCTAAATGCCAAATGGTTTGCTACCCTAACAGCAGCCGCGCGATCGATAGTTCATAAATTCCTCAAACGGGTTTGCATGGTCTAAGTCTCTCTTTTTTGAACTTAACGTCTAGCTACGATCTGTTAAAGAGTTAATTCTACACAGAAACCGAAAAAGTCAGTCTTGAAAACTGTCAATCATCATAGGGAAGTAAAGTATACCTCTTTTGAGCACAAATGGCGGTCGAGTTTGTTCATTCTAGATAACAGAAGCTGACGAACGTTTATTTTAAAGACGGTAATGGCAAATTGCTCGGTACGGGTGAAAGTAATCATATATATTTAGTTAAATGCGGTAGCGACCGTAGATTTCCTTACAACAAACAGTAATATAAAACTTTTCGAAACTCCAACTCTAAATTTTGCATGTTTATTAAAAATAGTTGTCTCGTTTTGATAAAATAAACAAACTCGACAGTGATTTCTCGTATTGGCAATTTTTGTCACTTGCTTGCCCCGTGAAGTACCACGTGACATTGCTTTTATCCCATCAATCCTAGAGCGCGTGCAAAGATGGCGCGTATCGTGAATAAGGTCTATTCTACCTAGCTGGTGGGGAACGGTTTGAACTAAGATGGCCACCTTTATAGATAGCGCTCGATCTGGACAATCGTAAGGAAACAACTATACTGTAAGCACTTAATGAATAAGATAGAAACAGTAAAATTAGTACACTAAATTAGTACACTGTATCGACAAAAACATACCTGAAGATATGCCATTCTTCAAAACCGCAAACTTGATTTTCACGCTGCTTTGAGGGTTTTCTAAATACACTTGAACTGAGATGTTACCGGACGAACCAAACTGTACATCCAACAAATTCTCTGTAGCGAAAGGCACACACCCTCGTTGATAGAAAACCTCGGTACCTACTCCATCAGTGATCTTGACATATTCCCTGTGTGATAAAGACAAAATATGACAATTAATAACAGCTAAAATATCTTATATCAGTTGCAATAATAATGATAACGATAATGATAATAACAAAGGTAACGATAATGTTTATCATAGTGATTATGATACTGATAATTATAATGATGATAATGATAGTGTTAGTTATAGTGATGAATGGCAATGAAAATGACAATAATACATAGTAATGACAATACACAGTGATCATAACTGCATTGGTAGTGATAAAAAACGGTTTAGAAAAGTTAATTAGTGTAACGTCATGAAACATCAGCTTCCAGGAAATGTAAAGGACAACGTTGCTGGGAATGACACATCGAAAGGTCCTTTCAATCAAGTAGCAAAAAAATCTTTACTTTATACTTATAGGGATATTACTTTTCTTTTCAAGCAAGGTTATCATCAGCTGTTCAGATTCACAAAGAGGGTATTATGAAAATCGTTATCAAAAGTAATCAATAATACTATCTACAATACAATTCAAGGACTAAAAATATTTACTTAAAAAAGCTGACTTTTCAGTGTCCTTTTAAAAGAGTCAAAACTTGGTAATTCTTCTGTGTGAGTCTCCAGAGAGTTCCACAATGTTTGTGCTTTGTAACAGCTGGACTTACGAAGTAGCTTTGCCTTGGGAAAAGGTCTATCAGACGTAAGCTTTCTTTGTAAAATATAACTGCAGTCGTACTTTTTAAAAAATTCTGGATAGTTTCAGGAGCAGTTTGGAAAAACAACTTATTGGCCAGTAATTATAACTTTAGATCATATAGATTATTTAATGAAAACCAGTTCGCAAGATCTAGCTATTCTAGCACCTTGTCGCTTGACGTGTACCCGAATTTAAACCAAATATAATCTTAGGAGCCCGAACATGGATGTTTTCCAGCACACCAAAGAGGGTTTTTCCGCAAAACCCCACACAACTAAAGCTTAAGTAAAACGATCAGGAAATAAAAAGCAATTCCGACTGACTTTGGTAGGTAAAAAAAAAATGCGACTTATTCTTATTCATTTCGTTAGTTACAAGAATTTGCTACGTCACTCAGTTTACCTGCAAGAGACGAGATATCCTTCTCGCACAGAGACCAAAGCCACGGCCTGGGATATACTGGAACTTAGTATGGTCCACTGACATATTTCATAGTAGCTGTTTGTACCATTAACCTCAATATCACCAAACGTACTATTTATGGTCCTGGAGCAACCTTAGAGAGGACGATTTCAAGGAAGAACGCTTAATGATGATGATGATGATAATTATTATTGTTGTTGTTGTTAGTCGTAGTCGTAGTCGTAGTCGTAGTCGTAGTCGTAGTCGTAGTCGTAGTCGTAGTCGTAGTCGTAGTCGTAGTCGTAGTCGTAGTCGTAGTCGTAGTCGTAGTAGTAGTAGTAGTAGTAGTAGTAGTAAGTAATAGTAATAAATTGCTTTATTTGCATGACCGCATCATTTGACAGTATTGCAAAAGCATGCATATGACAATCAAAATATAAAACAAACAGCACTAATAAAAATCTAGAAAAATTCAGTTACATTACTAACAATGAGTCACGTATTTTCATACAGGAGGAAACAAACTTCATAACTAACTTATTTACATGATGTTCCTTCGAATTCATTATCAGTTTTATGCTTTCTGGAGATGATTTCTTGTCAAAGTCAGGTATTATTCGATTGATTTGATTGATAAATGCCTTTCTCTGTACTGAGTATTTGTTACATTGAAAGAGGAAATGAATCTCATCTTCCACCTGATTTGAGTTACAGAAGGGACATAATCTATTTTCTCTTGGCAAATGATCGATTTGGTATCGACCAGTCAATCATAAGTTTGTAATTACTTATTTTAAATTTAACAAAATTCTGTCGTTCGTCATAATGTCTTAGCTGGTAGAGATAATCAGATGTAGAATATTCATCTTTAAAAGTTTTATAAAATTCTAGTTGTTTTGAATTTTCAAGGGTGTGCCGCCAAAAAGATAGATATTTCTCTCTCATTTCTGTGGTATATCGTCTAATTTTATCATTATCTATAGATTCAGCATCTAAACTGGTTAGATTGTATTGTTCAAACATGTTTATGAAATTGGAAAAATATCCTGAATTATTCATAGAATGTGGATTCTTTGACATAAGGAAAGACTGTTTGACTATAGAGTCATTATCTTTGTTGTTGGGGTAAACGAAATATTTCATAATTTTCTGATTTATCGGGATAAGCAGCGACAATCTATCAAGTTCAGCTCTGCAAGCTATGTTAGAGGCCTTATTGCTTACCTCTAAGTAACGTTTACAGAATTTGAGGTGGATTTTTTCTATTGGGGAGCTATCCCATTTTTTAAAATCTTGCTTGGTGTACATTCCCCATACCTCGCTGTTGTAACTCAAGATTGGGAATACCATGGTGTCAAAAATTTGGGATGCAGTATTAGGATTAAGTTTGTTAAGAATTGTCCGCTTCCGAATACTAGAAAACGCGTGAAGGGCCTTGTCCTTTAAGTGTTTGAGTGCAAGTGTAAAGTTTCCCGTTGGAGTTAAACGTGTACCTAAATAAGTGTATTCTTGGACAATTTCAGTTGACTCACTGCCTATGTTGAATTTGATGTCAATAGATTTTTTTGGGCGTTTCTGGAATATCATAATTTTTGTTTTCTTCGGATTAATATTTAGCTCCCATTTGTCACAATACAAGGAAAGCACATTTAAAAAGTTCTGTAATCCAGTTTTCGATCTTGATAGAATAACTAAATCATCTGCGTACAAAAGTGAATTTATTTTTTTCCCATTTGGAGGAACAAATGGGTCAGATAAGGTGTTTTCGAATAAATGTGGTAGATTGTTTAAATAGAGGTTAAATAAAAGAGGGCTTAAAATACAGCCTTGACGTACACCTCTGGAATATGAAAAAGGCTGTGTTTCGTTTTCACCGATTTTGATAGAACATGTCGAGTTGCAATAAAGGCTTTTCATGAGGTTGTACAAGTTTCCTCCTATATTCGTTTTTAGCAGCTTATAAAACAATCCTTCGTGCCAAACAGAGTCAAACGCTTTGCGGAAATCTACGAAACAAGCGTAGACTTTTTCCTTGTGATAATGCACATATTTATCTATTAGGGTCCTTAGAGTGAAAACATGGTCTGCAGGGCGGTTTTCAGGCAAAAAGCCAATTTAGGAATTATGTAATATCTTATTTTCCTCAAAATACAAGTGAAGTCTTCGATTTAAAATAGAACAGAATAGTTTTCCAAGGCAACTAGAAACACATATGCCTCTGTAATTTGTTGCATCACTCTTATCACCAGATTTGTAAATTGGGTTAATGAGGCCTTGACACCAAACATCTGGCATTTTTCCGGATTGTAAAATTAGGTTAAAAAGTTTGACATAGACAGGCATTAGTGGTTCGAGGCTTGCTTTGATCATTTCATTTCGTATTTTGTCAACAAATGGTGATTTCTTATTTTTCAATTTCTTCGCCGCTTGACGTATTTCCCCCCTCAGTTATCTCATAATCGAGATGAGTAAACTGTTTCTTTTCGTGTTCTAAAGAATTTAGTTCCCTATGGATTTCATGTTCATGCATGGAATCCGTCGGGTCAATAGAATGCAGAGATTTGAAATGGTGAAGCCATGATTCTTCTGAGATTGGGGCAGGAACATTTTCGTTGAAAGTGTTGCTCATCGAATTTAAACAATTCCAAAATGACGCCTTGTGAGGATTTAAAGCTAGTTCGTCGAGTTGTAATGTTTTTTCTTTGTGAACTCCTCTCATCTTTGTCTTTAGGAGTTTTTTGTAATCATTCGAGGTTTTGTGATATCTTTCCCGCACTTCGTAGTTGAGGGGGTCACGGTGCTTTTCATTTGAGACTTTTCGTAATTCTTGCCTTTTCAAGCGACATTCACAGTCGAACCATTTCTTGTTGGATGATTTCTTAATACGCTTATAAGTTTTCTTAATTAGCTTTAATTTTTAGGCATAGCTTGGAGGTCTCTGTTAGAATTTTCATAGCGTTTTCTAAGGAGATATTCACATCTTCGGTGTTTCTCTCCATATATTGTCTAATTAGAATTTGGATTGGTTCCGTGCGCAGTGCGTTTTTGAATTTTAAATGTGAGTCAACTTACCAGCAAAATTGCCGTGGTAATTTTGATAATCTATTGCTACTATTTGGAGTGTGCGTTTCGTCTCCAATTAGCCTGGTGTTAAGATTGAGCCATGCCACGATGGCACTATGATCCGATAAATAAGATGGCTGTTTAACAACAAAATTTGCAACGTTGAGAAATGTGCACTGATCACATATTAGATAATCAATAACGCTCGTCCCGTTTTTTCCATGAAAAGTGGGTCTGCCTAGGGTATCTCCATTAACTCTGCCATTAACTATTCTTAGGTCAAAGGTTTTACAAATTTCCAACAACCGTTTCCCATGGCTATTTAAAACATTATCAAAACTATTTCTTTGAGTTGGCTGGAAAGCCGATTCCGACTGATCGTTACTAATTATAATGTTTCCTCCTTTGAGACAGTATCAGAGTATTTCCCGGTTCTCGAGTTAAAGTCACCCATGAGAATTATTGATCCTGTCGAAGAAAAACGTATTATGTCTTGTTCTAGCTGATAAAAAATTTCGTTATCGAAGTATTTTGAGTTACAGGGGGGTATATAGACACCACAGACGTAAATATTCTTCACTGAATTTAGAAAACGATTCTCAATTTTAAACCAAATAAAATGCTGAGTTGTTTTAGTGATGGAAATGTTTTTATGGAATTTGTTCTTATAAAATAAAGCGATTCCTCCGGAGTTACGCCCACCTCTCTCCGACTGATTTGGGGTGGGACATTGGAAAAAAGATGTGTATCCCGCAATGTCCAGATAAGAGCAGTTGCCAATTTCTGTTAATAATATAAAATCGGAGTTATTAATAACACTCAAAAAATCAGTATTATCTAAATTATTTCCAAGCTATTTCGAAGAAAGGCCATTAATATTCCAAGCGCAAAAGGACAATGTGCTTGAAATATCGGGACTATCTTCGGTGTCCGTGATTGTATAGAAAAAAATAAATGGATTACTCTTTATACTGGTATAAAGTTTATCATAAATACTTAATTCAGTGGCAAGGGTAAGATGCAATTGTTCATACAAATGATTATATAAAACGAAGAAAGGATATGATTTCCTGAGGCATTGCTGAATCCGTTAATTTGTTGGAGGGGCGAGTTTCTTCACCTGCGGTTTCCATTTTAGCGGCCTGTGGAAGCGTTTGTTGCGGTGTTTTGGATTATAGATGCGATATAGTTGGTGGCGGAGCTGGGAGTATCTGGTCCGGCAGGGTTTGCATAGGAAGTGGAATGCTTTATTTGAGGCATTTGGTTCCTGATGTAGTGAATTTTGCAATGGTGTTGGAGGTATTCTTTGTGGAAGTTGTGGTGTGACAAATGGTAACGGCGGAGGTTGAGTTTGAAGAAGGTGAGGCCAACGAGGCGCTTGAGGTGGTGTGTTCTTTACGGCATTGCTGTATGATGTGTGATGTAATAGTGGCTTGGGACCTTGGGAAGAAGTCGGTTGAGTTTGTGAGGATCTTTGTCTTTGGACTGGCATTGTATTAGAAGGAACTGTAGGTTTTGGTCTGGCACGACCGCGAATTGCGTCCTTAAGGTTTTTGGCGAAAAATTTTACATACCGTTTAAGAATATGTTTCTGATCGTAAAGAATATTTGGTTGATTCGCAAAGAAGTTGTCATGTTTGACTAACTGCACATTGGGTAATCTTGAGCAGCTACTGATCAACTGATTGTTTATTGAAGTTATTATTGGTGTCGGGATGTCGCTGCGGGGAAGAAGTGTTGAGTAGAATATTTTACTTAAAGGAAATTTCGTTGAGGCTTCTGTAATCAATATTAAGATGTTAGAAATAAGATCTTCAGGAGAACTGGTTCTTTCTAGATCGTTTGTTCCTGTGTGTAATATGAGTAATTGGGAGCAGTGTGGATTTGACTTTGTAAGTACGATCTAGCGTGTTCAATCAGTGGAGTTCTAATATACTTCACTTCCTGGTTTGAAGAAAACATTTTTTCCATGTCTAAAAACTTTTCATTTGAATCACATAGAAAGATCACTTTATTAGAATTATTGGTGTTGTTGGTAGCAGGGGACTTTGGAGGGTGGTGGGAATTAGTGTCTTCGGGTTTGTTTTGTGTTTCTTTTCTTGGCGGATTTTCTGGTGGATCTTGAAGGGGAGAGAAAGAGTTTGATGTCGGTAGATTAACAAGCAGTATCTCATCATCTGACCATTGGTTGTCTTTTGATGCAGGAATGGCAGCTTTATTCTTTGTGCTATCATTGAATTTGTCGTCTATTTCTTCACGAGAGGTCTGGCTCAACGTGTTAGTTGTTTCCGGCGGCAGTTGTATTGTTTCCCAGAGGGCTTTAATTTGTTCCTTAAGAAAGGTGATTTCCGCTTCAAGCTGGTTCTGTTTTCTTCTCATGGTTGCGTTATCCTCCGATATTTTCGCATTTTTCTTTTGGAGTGCTTGATTTTCATTCTGTAATTTGGAAATTAAGTCAGCGTGTTTTTGTAAATCGTGATTTAGAAGTTTAGTATTGTTTTCCAGATCATCAGCAAGGCCCCCTAGGGTTGTTGTTTGTACTTTGAAACTGTGATCTAGTTGGGCAGCTTTGTCTTTTAGGTGCTCGAGGTTACCAGTGTTTGTTATTTTAAACTCTGTAAAATCGGCTTCTAAATTTCCGACGGTATTTCGAAGAGTAGTTAAGGTGTTTAGCCTACTCGGTGTAAGGGAGAGTTCAATGGGTGTTGACAATTGCGTTATTCTTGTATTTCCTTTGTCTGCACTGGGTGTTTCTGTTTCTGTTATGTCACTGAGAACATTTTCAGCATTTTCCACGGTAGTGTCGTTTAGTTCCGAAGCCCTTGTGTCCGCAATCTCACATCCTTTATACTTTGGGAAAAACTTTTGGAGTTCTATATGGAATGTAGATTTGTTCTTTGTGCTAACAGCGCTAGGGTTTCCTGACGACCCGAGACTGTTAACAATAGATAGCAGTGCAGGAAATTCCTGTTGACTCCACTCGGCGAATTTTTTGCCTTGGATCATGATTCTGCCAGTGGAAATAAAGATAGTTATGGTGACCATTTGATCTTCAATGTTATTTTCTTC
>CALNXI010001232.1:8891-13891 GCA_942486025.1 Porites evermanni
TGGTGTAGTTGGTGTAGCTGGTGTAGTTGGTGTAGTTGGTGTAGTTAGTGTAGTTGCTGTAGTTGCTGTAGTTGGTGTAGTTAATGTAGTTGGTGTAGTTGGTGTAGTTGGTGTAGTAGCTGTAGTTTCTGTAGTTGCCGTAGTTAGTGTAGTTGGTGTAGTTGAAGTAGTTGCTGTAGTTGCTGTAGTTGGTGTAGTAGCTGTAGTTGGTGTAGCAGCTGTAGTTAGTGTAGTTAGTGTAGTTGGTTTAGTAACTGTAGTTGGTGTAGTTAGCGTAGTTGGTGTAGTTGGTGTAGTTGATGTAGTTGCTGTAGTTGGTGTAGTAGCTGCAGTTGCTGTAGTTGCTGTAGTTGGTGTAGTTGCTGTAGTTGATGTAGTTAATGTAGTTGGTGTAGTTAGTGTAGTTGCTGTAACTGGTGTAGTTGGTGTAGTTAATGTAGTTGGTGTTGTTGGTGAAGTTGGTGTAGTTGGTGTAGTTGGTGTAGTAGCTGTAGTTGCTGTAGTTGCTGTAGTTAATGTAGTTGGTGTAATTGGTGTAGTTAATGTAGTTGCTGTAGTTGCTGTAGTTGCTGTAGTTGGTGTACTCCGGTGAATTAAGGAATGGGTCAAAGTTACATGAGGGGTTTTATGACTTGATGTTGTTTTTTCCAGTATCTTCCTTTATTTTAATCTTAGACCGCTGTGTTTAAGACAAGAACCACTTTGGACCTTAAACACTCCTTTTTTTTAGATCACGTGACCAGCCACGCCCATAATTATGCAAAATTTGGACTTTGCAGATTACACCAGTTTACTGAATGTGACAACAATCGTTTTTCCTTCCATAATATTTCATTTACATTCAGATAGGCTTAATTAATCGGCGATTTGTGAAATGATCTATTCCTTCGTAATTATTAGATATTTTTCTCTCGTCCCAGTCTCCCTCTTAACAAGAAACGTTATAGATTACAAAACGTAGATAATTTGAGAAAACCCCCATTAATTCCATAAACTTTGTGTCAATAGTCATTGACAAAAAGTAAATTAAATTACAAGTGTTATTTATAAAGTGGTGTAAATTTGGATTGAAATAAAAAGCCAAAAAAGGGTGTGGCAAGTCACGTGACACAGATAATACATTAGTAATAATGAAAAATGAATGCTTATGGAGAGTAGATATTGAATTTAAAATATTAATACGAAAGGTAAAATCCCTACTAAAACAGACCACCCCCCTCCAAATTTGCAGTGCCCCATTCCTTAATTCACCGGAGTAGTAGCTGTAGTTGGTGTAGCAGCTGTAGTTAGTGTAGTTGGTGTAGTAGCTGTAGTTGGTGTAGTTAGCGTAGTTGGTGTAGTTGCTGTAGTTGCTGTAGTTGGTGTAGTTGGTGTAGTAGCTGTAGTTGCTGTAGTTGCTGTAGTTGGTGTAGTTGCTGTAGTTGCTGTAGTTAATGTAGTCGGTGTAGTTAGTGTAGTTGCTGTAAATGGTGTAGTTGGTGTAGTTAATGTAGTTGGTGTTGTTGGTGTAGTTGGTGTAAATGGTGTAGGTTGTGTAGTAGCTGTAGTTTCTGTAGTTGCTGTAGTTAATGTAGTTGGTGTAAATGGTGTTGTTGATGTAGTTGCTGTAGTTGCTGTAGTTGCTGTAGTTGGTGTAGTAGCTGTAGTTGGTGTAGCAGATGTAGTTAGTGTAGTTAGTGTAGTTGGTGTCGTAGCTGTAGTTGGTGTAGTTAACGTAGTTGCTGTTGTTGGTGTAGTAGCTGTAGTTGCTGTAGTTGCTGTAGTTGGTGTAGTTAGTGTATTAGGTGTAGTTAGTGTAGCTGCTGTAGTTGGTGTAGTTGGTGTAGTTGGTGTAGTAACTGTAGTTTCTGTAGTTTCCGTAGTTAGTGTAGTTAATGTAGTTGGTGTAGATGGTCTATTTGATGTAGTTCCTGTAGTTGCTGTAGTTGGTGTAGTAGCTGTAGTTGGTGTAGCAGCTGTAGTTAGTGTAGTTAGTGTAGTTGGTGTAGTAGCTGTAGTTTTTTGAAATGGGCCGAAATCTTTAAAATGGGGAATCTTTAAAAGCGGGAATATTTAAAATGGGGAATCTTTAAAAGCGAGAATCTTTAAAACGGGGAATCTTTAAAAGCGGGAATCTTTAAAATAGGGAATCTTTAAAACGGGGAATCTTTAAAACGGGGAATCTTTAAAATGATGAATCTTTAAAAGCGGGAATCTTTAAAATGTGGAATCTTCAAAACGGGGAATCTTTAAAAGCGGGAATCTTTAAAACGGGGAATCTTTAAAATGAGGAATCTTCAAAATGGGGAATCTTAAAAAGGGGGAATCTTTAAAAGCGGAGATCTTTAATAGCGGGAATCTTTAAAACGGGCTAATCTTTAAAAGCGGGAATCTTTAAAACGTGGAATCTTTAATAGCGGGAATCTTTAAAACGGGGAATCTTTAAAACGGGCTAATCTTTAAAAGCGGGAATCTTAAAAACGGGGAATCTTTAATAGCTGGAATCTTTAAAACGGGGAATCTTTAAAACAGGGAATCTTTAAAAGCGGGAATCTTTAAAACGAGGAATCTTTAACAGCGGGAATCTTTAAAACGTGGAATCTTTCAAAGCGGGAATCTTTCAGAGCGGGAATCTTTAAAATGGGGAATCTTTAAAAGCGAGAATCTTTAAAAGCGGGAATCTTTAAAATGGGGAATCTTTAAAAGCAGGAATCTTTGAAATGGGCCGGAATCTTTAAAATGGGGAATCTTTAAAAGCGGGAATCTTTAAAATGAGGAATCTTTAAAACGGGGAATCTTTAAAAGCCGGAATCTTTAAAAGCGGGTATCTTTTAAACGGGGAATCTTTAAAATGGGGAATCTTTAAAACGGGAAATCTTTAAAATGGGGAATCTTTAAAAGTGGGAATCTTTAAAAGCGGGAATCTTTAAGAGCGGGAATCTTTAAAACGGGCTAATCTTTAAAAGCGGGAATCTTTAAAACGGGGAATCTTTAAGAGCAGGAATCTTTAAAACGGGGAATCTTTAATAGCGGGAATCTTTAAAACGGGGAATCTTTTAAAGCGGGAATCTTTAAAACGGGGAATCTTTAAGAGCAGGAATCTTTAAAACGGGGAATCTTTAATAGCGGGAATCTTTAAAACGGGGAATCTTTTAAAGCGGGAATCTTTAAAACGGGGAATCTTTAAAAGCGGGAATCTTTAAGAGCGGGAATCTTTAAAACAAGAAATCTTTAAGAGCGGGAATCTTAAAAACGGGGAATCTTTAAAATGGGGTATCTTTAAAAGCGGGAATCTTTAAAACGGGAAATCTTTAAAAGCGGGAATGTTTAAAACCGGGAACCTTTAAAACGGGGAATCTTTAAAAGCGGGAATCTTTAAAATGAGGAATCTTTAAAACGGGGGATCTTTAAAACGAGGAATCTTTAAAAGCGGGAATCTTTAAAACGGGGAAACTTTAAAAGCGGGAATCTTTAAAATATGTGTCATAATGTTGACAGGCCATACACGACTCCCTTTGGCCAAGTTGCTGTATATTTTTTACCTTTAAGCTTTATAGTTTGTGTTGTTTATAATGTTGACAGGTTATTCACGTCTCTCTTTGGCTTAGAGTCTGTTGCTTTGGCCTTACCTTCATTGTTTAGCTCTTACGAGTATATCTTGTAGTGACTTTCCTCTTTTGTAAGATATTATGGGAGGGTCTTTAAAGATTTCTCTAAGCAACGGTTGGTTTTCTATAAGATACTACTTGTGCATGATGATTTTTTTAGGTTCGTTACTGAGGGGCGATATTCTGTCACGAACGGTAGTATTTTCTTGTGCGTTTTTGTTTTGTTTTGCAAAGCCGACATTCTTTCGTGATGCTTGACTTCTGATAGGTGTTTATCTATAACTTTATCTCTATAACCTCTCATATGGAGTTTTCGCTTGAAATTAGTTATGTTCTCTTCGAACGTTTTCTCGGAAGAGTTTGTTCTGAGTAATTTTAAGTCCTCGCCTGTTATGAATCCTTTCTTAACCCCTGTGGGGTGACATGAAGAGAAATACGTGCATTGAAAAGTTTCTGTCGGTCTGAAGTATGTACGCACATCTAGGATTGATTCCTTCTTAAATCTTTCTCCTTTGTAAATACATGTATCCAGAAAGGCGGTTTCTGTTTCTGAAACTTCAGCAGTAATTTTTATGGTCGGGTGGTGGTTATTTGCTAGTTTGATGAATGAATATATTTATTCTTTGTCTACATTCCACAATGAGAATATGTCATCGATAAATCTCTTCCACACTAGTGGTTTGTGAGGACTTTTGTTAATAATTTCTGTCTCTATTGCAGACATAAAAATGTTAGCAAATGCAACTGCCATTTTTGTTCGCATTGCTGTACCTTGTACTTGGAGGTAGTTTTTTCCAACAAATTGGAAAGAATTCTCGCTTAGGATTAGTCTGAGCATATCTGCGTGGTATTGGCTGGGTACTGGAGGTTTGTTTTGACAGAATGTTTCGTATGCTTTGCATATAATGGTAATTCCTTCCTCCCGTACGATGTTTGTGTATAGCCTAGTTACATCCATAGAGACTAGAATAGCATTTTCTGCGACCCTGGTTTTCTCTATCAAGTTGATAAAGTCTGCCGTATCTTTAATTAAGATACAATTTTTGCGATTTAGCAATTGGTTGGAAGAGACTATCGACAAATGATGAGATTTTTAAAGACTTTAATTTAAAAATTCCCCATTTTAAATATTCCCGCTTTTAAAGATTCCCCATTTTAAACATTCCCTCTTTTAAAGATTCCCCATTTTAAAGATTCCCGCTTTTAAAGATTCCCCGTTTTAAACATTCCCGCTTTTAAAGATTCCCCGTTTTAAAGATTCCCGCTTATAAAGGTTCCCCCATTTTAAAGATTCCCGCTTTTAAAGATTCCCCATTTTAAATATTTCCGCTTTTAAAGATTCCCGGTTTTAAAGATTCCCGCTTATAAAGGTTCCCCCATTTTAAAGATTCCCGCTTTTAAAGATTCCCCATC
>CALNXI010001232.1:18891-32118 GCA_942486025.1 Porites evermanni
TTTTAAAGATTCCCCCATTTTCAAGATTCCCGCTTTTAAAGATTCCCCGTTTTAAAGATTCCCGCTTTTAAAGATTCCCCCTTTTAAAGATTTCCCGTTTTAAAGATTCCCCCATTTTAAAGATTCCCGCTTTTTATAGATTCTCCATTTTAAAGATTCCCGCTATTAGAGATTCCCCGTTTTAAAGATTCCCGTTTTTAAAGATTCCCCATTTTAAATATCCCCGCTTTTAAAGATTCCCCGTTTTAAAGATTCCCGCTTTTAAAGTTTCCCGATTTTAATGATTCCCGCTTTTAGAGATTCCTCATTTTAAAGATTCCCGCTTTTAAAGATTCCCCCATTTTAAAGATTCCCCCTTTTAAAGATTCCCCGTTTTAAATATTCTCGCTTTTAAAAATTCCCCATTTTAAAAATTCCCGCTTTTAAAGATTCCCCGTTTTAAAGATTCCCCTATTTTATAGATTTTCGCTTTTAAAGATTCCCCATTTTAAAGATTCCCGCTTTTAGATATTCCCCGTTTTATAGATTCCCGTTTTTAAAGATTATCCATTTTAAATATCCTTGCTTTTAAAGATTCCCCATTTTAAAGTTTCCTCATTTTAAAGATTCCTGCTTTTAAAGATCCCTCCTTTTTAAAGATTCCCGCTTTTTAAGATTCCCGGTTTTAAAAATTCCTTTTTTTAAAGATTCCCACTTTTAAAGGTTTCTTGTTTTAAAGATTCCCCGTTTTAAAGATTCCCGCTTTTAAAGATTCCCCCTTTTTAAAGATTCCCGCTTTTAAAGATTCCCCGTTTTAAAGATTCCCGCTTTTAAAGATTAGCCCCTTTTAAAGATTTCGCTTTTAAAGATTCCCCGTTTTAAAGATTCCCTCTTTTAAAGATTCCCCGTTTTCAAGATTCCCCCATTCTAAAGATTCCAGCTTTTAAAGATTCTCATTTTAAATATTCCTGCTTTTAAAGACTCCCCGTTTTAAAGATTCCCCCATTTTAAAGATTCCCGCTTTTAAAAACTCCCTGTTATAAAGATTCCTGCTTTTAAAGATTCCCCGTTTTAAAGATTCCCCCATTTTCAAGATTCCCGCTTTGAAAGATTCCCCGTTTTAAAGATTCCCGCTTTTAAAGATTCCCCCTTTTAAAGATTTCCCGTTTTAAAGATTCCCCCATTTTAAAGATTCCCGCTTTTTATAGATTCTCCATTTTAAAGATTCCCGCTATTAGAGATTCCCCGTTTTAAAGATTCCCGTTTTTAAAGATTCCCCATTTTAAATATCCCCGCTTTTAAAGATTCCCCGTTTTAAAGATTCCCGCTTTTAAAGTTTCCCGATTTTAATGATTCCCGCTTTTAGAGATTCCTCATTTTAAAGATTCCCGCTTTTAAAGATTCCCCCATTTTAAAGATTCCCCCTTTTAAAGATTCCCCGTTTTAAATATTCTCGCTTTTAAAAATTCCCCATTTTAAAAATTCCCGCTTTTAAAGATTCCCCGTTTTAAAGATTCCCCTATTTTATAGATTTTCGCTTTTAAAGATTCCCCATTTTAAAGATTCCCGCTTTTAGATATTCCCCGTTTTATAGATTCCCGTTTTTAAAGATTATCCATTTTAAATATCCTTGCTTTTAAAGATTCCCCATTTTAAAGTTTCCTCATTTTAAAGATTCCTGCTTTTAAAGATCCCTCCTTTTTAAAGATTCCCGCTTTTTAAGATTCCCGGTTTTAAAAATTCCTTTTTTTAAAGATTCCCACTTTTAAAGGTTTCTTGTTTTAAAGATTCCCCGTTTTAAAGATTCCCGCATTTTAAAGATTCGACGTTTTAAAGATTCCCGCTTTTAAACATTCCCCATTTTAAAGATTCCCGCTTTTAAAGATTCCCATTTTAAAGATTCCCGCTTCTAAAGATTCCCCATTTTAAAGATTCCCGCTTTTAAAGATTCCCCATTTTAAAGATTCCCGCTTTTAAAGATTCCCCGTTTTAAAAATTCCCGCTTTTAAAGATTCCTCATTTTAAAGATTCCTTCTTTTAAAGATTCCCCATTTTAAAGAATCCCGCTTTTAAAGATTCCGCTTTTTAAATATTCCCGCTTTTAAAGATTCCCCGTTTTAAAGATTCCCCCATTTTAAAGATTCCCGCTTTTAAAGATTCCCCGTTTTAAAGATTCCCGCTTTTAGAGATTCCCCGTTTTATAGATCCAGGTTTTTAAAGATTCCCCATTTTAAATATCCTTGCTTTTAAAGACTCCCCATTTTAAAGTTTCCTCATTTTAAAGATTCCTCCTTTTAAAGATCCCTCCTTTTTAAAGATTCCCGGTTTTAAAGAATCCCCGCTTTTAAAAATTCCTTTTTTTAAAGATTCCCACTTTTAAAGATTTCTTGTTTTAAAGATTCCCCGTTTTAAAGATTGCCCGTTTTAAAGATTCCGGCATTTTAAAGATTCGACGTTTTAAAGATTCCCGCTTTTAAAGATTCCCCATTTTAAATATTCCCGCTTTTAAAGGTTCCCATTTTAAAGATTCCCGCTTTTAAAGATTAACCATTTTAAAGATTCCCGCTTTTAAAGATTCCCCGTTTTAAAAATTCCCGCTTTTAAAGATTCCCTATTTTAAAGATTCCTGCTTTGAAAGATTCCTCATTTTAAAGATTTCTTGTTTTAAAGATTCCCGCTTTTTAAAGATTCCCCATTTTAAAGATTCCTCCTTTTAAAGATTCCCCGTTTTAAAGATTCCCCATTTTAAAGATTCCCGTTTTCAAAGATTCCCGCTTTTAAAGATTCCCCGTTTTAAAGATTCCCGCTTTTAAAGATTCCCCCATTTCAAAGATTCCCGCTTTTAAAGATTCCCCGTTTTAAAGATTCCCGCTTTTAAAGATTCCCCATTTTAAAGATTCCCGCTTTAAGATATTCCCCCTTTTAAAGATTCCCCATTTTAAAGATTCCCCGTTTTAAAAATTCCCCTATTTTAAAGATTTCCGCTTTTAATGATTCCCCATTTTAAAGATTCCCGCTTTTAAAGTTTCCCCGTTTTAAAGATTCCCGCTTTTAAAGATTCCTCATTTTAAAGATTCCCCCTTTTAAAGATTCCCAATTTTAAAGATTTCCCGTTTTAAAGATTCCCCCATTTTAAAGATTCCCGCTTTTAAAGATTCCCCGTTTTAAAGATTTCCCGTTTTAAAGATTCCCCCATTTTAAAGATTCCCGCTATTAAAGATTCCCCGTTTTAAAGATTCCCGCTTTTAAAGATTCCCCTTTTTAAAGATTTCCTGTTTTAAAGATTCCCCCATTTCAAAGAATCCCGCTTTTTAAAGATTCCCGCTTTTAGAGATTCCTCATTTTAAAGATTCCCGCTTTTAAAGATTCCCCGTTTTAAAGATTCCCCCATTTTAAAGATTCCCGCTTTTAAAGATTCCCCATTTTAAAGATTCCCGCTTTTAGAGATTCCCCGTTTTATAGATTCCCGTTTTTAAAGATTATCCATTTTAAATATCCTTGCTTTTAAAGATTCCCGCTTTTAAAAATTCCTCTTTTTAAAGATTCCTGCTTTTAAAGATCCCTCCTTTTTAAAGATTCCCGCTTTTAAAGATTCCCGCTTTTAAAAATTCCTTTTTTTAAAGATTCCCACTTTTAAAGATTTCTTGTTTTAAAGATTCCCCGTTTTAAAGATTCCCGCATTTTAAAGATTCGACGTTTTAAAGATTCCCGCTTTTAAAGATTCCCCATTTTAAATATTCCCGCTTTTAAAGATTCCCATTTTAAAGATTCCCGCTTTTAAAGATTCCCCACTTTAAAGATTCCCGCTTTTAAAGATTCCCCATTTTAAAGATTCCCGCTTTTAAAGATTCCCCGTTTTAAAAATTCCCGCTTTTAAAGATTCCCCATTTTAAATATTCCTGCTTTGAAAGATTCCCCATTTTAAAGATTCCTGCTTTTAAAGATTCCGCTTTTTAAATATTCCCGCTTTTAAAGATTCCCCATTTTAAAGATTTCCGTTTTTTAAGATTCCCCATTTTAAAGATTTCTTGTTTTAAAGATTCCCCCTTTTAAAGATTCCCCCTTTTAAAGATTCCCCGTTTTAAAAATTCTCGCTTTTAAAAATTCCCCTTTTTAAAGATTCCCGCTTTTAAAGATTCCCCGTTTTAAAGATTCCGCCATTTTAAAGATTCCCGCTTTTTAAAGATTCCACATTTTAAAGATTCCCGCTTTTAGAGATTCCCCGTTTTATAGATTCCCTTTTTTAAAGATTCCCTTTTTTAAATATCCTTGCTTTTAAAGATTCCCCATTTTAAAGTTTCCTCATTTTAAAGATTGCTGCTTTTAAAGATCCCTCCTTTTTAAAGATTCCCGCTTTTAAATATTCCCGCTTTTAAAAATTCCTTTTTTTAAAGATTGCCACTTTTAAAGATTTCTTGTTTTAAAGATTTCCCGTTTTAAAGATTCCCGCATTTTAAAGATTCCACGTTTTAAAGATTCCCGCTTTTAAAGATTCCCCATTTTAAATATTCCCGGTTTTTAAGATTCCCCTTTCAAAGATTCCCGCTTTTAAAGATTCCCCACTTTAAAGATTCCCGCTTTTAAAGATTCCCCATTTTAAAGATTCCCGCTTTTAAAGATTCCCCGTTTTAAAAATTCCCGCTTTTAAAGATTCCCCATTTTAAAGATTCCTGCTTTTAAAGATTCCTTATTTTAAAGATTCCCGCTTTTAAAGATTCCGCTTTTTAAATATTTCCGTTTTTTAAGATTTCCCATTTTAAAGATTTCTTGTTTTAAAGATTCCCGCTTTTAAAGATTCCCCCTTTTTAAAGATTCCCCCTTTTAAAGATTCCCCGTTTTAAAGATTCTCGCTTTTAAAAATTCCCCATTTTAAAGATTTCCGCTTTTGAAGATTCCCCATTTTAAAGATTCCCGCTTTTAGAGATTCCTATTTTAAAGATTCCTCGTTTTAAAGATTCCCGTTTTTAAAGATTCCCCATTTTAAATATCCCCGCTTTGAAAGATTTCCCTTTTTAAAGATTCCTTATTTTAAAGATTCCTGCTTTTAAAGATCACCCCTTTTTAAAGATTCCCGCTTTTAAAGATTCCCCGTTTTAAATATTCCCGCTTTTAAAAATTCCCCATTTTAAAGATTCCCACTTTTAAAGATTTCCCGTTTTAAAGATTCCCCGTTTTAAAGATTCCCGCTTTTAAAAATTCCCCATTTTAAAGATTCCCACTTTTAAAGATTTCTTGTTTTAAAGATTCCCCGTTTTAAAGATTCCCGCATTTTAAAGATTCCCCGTTTTAAAGATTCCCGCTTTTAAAGATTCCCATTTTAAAGATTCCCGCTTTTAAAAATTCCCCATTTTAAAGATTCCCACTTTTAAAGATTTCTGGTTTTAAAGATTCCCCGTTTTAAAGATTTCCGCATTTTAAAGATTCCCCGTTTTAAAGATTCCCGCTTTTAAAGATTCCCATGTTAAAGATTCCCGCTTTTAAAGATTCCCCACTTTAAAGATTCCCGCTTTTAGAGATTCTCCATTTTAAAGATTCCCTGTTCCCTTTTCCTCATTCCCATTCTCTGATTCCCCGTTCTTTGTTTTAAAGATAGCCCGTGACGTATGACAAATGTCGTTCTGTTCCTCCGCGGCATTCGAAAGCGAATGTTTAGCGTCAAAAATAGATTGACTGATAAAGAGGTGCAACGCCCATGTTATGACATAATGCTCTTGAAATTTTCATCCTGTGTTAATCGGCTTTAAATTCCTATCCACGTAAATTTTTGATGCCAATGCCAACTTAAGGCGGATTGACGCTCGTTAAGATTTAGTTCGCAGGAATTCAACTCCTAGGAAACGATGAATTATAGGGCCCCGTTACACCTCAAATCGAAAATCCAAGATATGAGACCTTGTCCCATTTTCTTATAGCTGTTAATACACAATTGAATGTGCTTGCAAATCTGCGTTATTATAATTTAGCCTCTTGCTGTATCATATACTGTACATTGTGGAAACCAAACACTGCCCGGAGTTGTTTGAGTGCAGCTCAAGACGCGTAACGAGTTTCCTACTAGCTTCTTTGTCGCTGCGAATTGACGTTACGTTACACATGTGTTGGGACACAAGACGTTTACAAGATTTGGGACTTGGCTCCGCGGTGATTACGTGCAGATTCAGCATTTCAGATCATTTTCATATTATTTGCATGCTACAAATAGCCTCCTACACTCTATTAGGTTACCGTTGTTAACTATGCATATGTTATGTTTGTCACATAGTTCTTTAAAATTTTTACATGGCCTCACAAGTGGCTATCTTTTAAGACAACCGTAGATAAATGAAGCTGCCTCACAGTTTAACTAGCCGTTTATTGTGTTACGAAATATCTTAAGAAAACATGCAGTTGGCACTAAAATAAAAAGCAAGCTAAAGACAACCCACGCAGGTTGCCTCAGTACTTCCGCAGAGTGGGCCAACAGATAAATGAATAGTACGTTGAATTACCTTACTTGTGGTATATAGTCGCCCTTTTACCTCAAAAGCGGTTTTTTGAGCGATTTTGAATGAATTTGAGTTCGCCGTTGACTATTCCTTATTAAGGTAAAAGGCGACTATATACCACAAGTAAGGTAATTCAACGTTTATTTATCATTGATTTATATACATAGTTAGCGATATATCGCTATATATATAGTATAGGTGAAGCAAACGGTAAATCCAGTACATTTACTATAAAATAACAATCGGCTACACAAACAGATTGTATCATATTATATTATAATTGCCTAACAATTGCTGTCGTTGATTCTTGCTGAAGATTTTATGCTAGAAATGGAGTTATAACTTATTTGTCCACTGCTAAGAGCATCAAAGAATTATAGCCAAGTATTTTGTTGACAGTTAAACCGATTATTGCAGCTGATAACCTTTGGAAAATAGATAAATAATACAGAACAATACTCTGTACAGTTTTCGGCTTCAAAAAAGTAGCAATGAAGGAGAGAATAGAAGGCTTTGGTTGCTGCAAGAAATTGTGACAGGCATTGCTTATAAATAAGACAGTGAATAACCCAGCTATTCTGTTATTGCCTTACATGCGCGCAGTTACTGCCGTGCGTGACAGTTAGCCGATAAGCATAACAAATGAAATTACTGCCTGTTCCTTCTTCGCATCCAACAATTAGAAGGTCCTGGAAAATTGAATGACAAAGGAAACAAGAAGAAATAATAAAAAGAATAAAAAGAACGTAAATTTTTAACGCTGTCAGCGAGTTAACAAGGGAATTTAAAAGCCCCATAATAAAGGGGACACGGGAACGTGAACGTGACTAGCCGGATATCTTAAAATGTACGGTTTGCGAAGCGCACGAAAACTACAGTTCAATAAAGTTCGAACCATGCTATAGAAAGCAACGTGTCTTCGATAAATGGGTTTGTCAAATGGTCTATATGTGTAAAATAGCAGGATTTTTACATAAAAAGGCAGCTTTCTTACAAAAATATCTTTTGTAAAAAAACAGATTTTACATAAAAAGCAGCTTTTTTACAAAAATATATTTTGTAAAAAAGCAGTATTTTTACAGCCAGGTAACTTGTAAAAAAGCAGCTTTTATGTTTTTGTAAAAAAGCTGTATTTTTACAACCAGGTAACTTGTAAAAAAGCTGCTTTTTTACAAAAATATATTTTTGTAAAAAAGCTGCATTTTTACAACAGGTAACTTGTAAAAAAGCTGTATTTTTACAACCAGGTTAAACTTGTAAAAAAGCAGCTTTTTTACAAAAATATATTTTTGTAAAAAGCAGTATTTTAACAACCGTTCAATTTGTAAAAAAGCAGCTTTTTTACATAAAAATGACGCTTTTTTACAAGGACCGTTTTTTTATGCAAATATATATATATATATATATATATATATATATATATTTATATATTCACTATGACAGTTAGAAAGGCTTTATCAAGCAATATCAGACAAAAAGAAAAACTTTAATTTAATTTGCTTTGTTAGTTTTAAGAACCAGAATTGAGAAATGTACTGCTAGTTATTAACAGCGTTTTATGACCTGTAGAACAATAATTTTTGGAATTTCCGGTTAAGTCAAATTAGTCACACTATAATGAGTAAATGTTTAACTCTTACACATGAGATTCTATGTCACGCAATCGTCAGCTACAAGCCTGGTTGCCTGAGTGTGTGCAGCCACCCTCTAGCCCAAGAAAATTTGCAGTCCAGTTAAATCGCCTTTTGGCGATTCTTGTTGTTAACTAAGCCTAGAGGATTTCCGACTGAGGCTGTTTCAGTTACTGATTTTAAGGCGTAAAAGTCCGCTTTTCCAGCCACGTATTGACCGTCCTTGGTCTAAGAGGATGTGGTCACTGATGACTTTCTGTCCTTCCACGGCATTCAAAAGTGAATGTTTAGGGGCTTTGGCGTAGTCTGCGAAAGCTTCCGTTTCTCCTCGCTCTTCGCCGCTGGAGCCGTTTCGCGCGGAGCAACGTCTGCGACTCAGAGGCAGAAATTCCATACTGATGACGCAAATCAATGTTTACATAACAAATCCGGTAGTCATAGGGTTCCAAATATAAATTTGTCCAATTTTACGTGTCTTCTGGTCGATTTTGGTAAAGTGTTGTGTCCATCTGCCAATGAGCTCCAGAAAAACTCAAATGCTTCTGCTAGAGAATACTATATTCCACAAATATTGACTATTTTGTTAGAGATTCTTCGCGTTTACATTTGACCTTTGTGGCCTTTTTTCTTTTGTCTGTCATTCGCAAACAATAGCTAAAACAATGTAACTACTCCGTCGACCAATCAGCGCTTCTGACCGGATTCCGGACAAATTTTAGGTCATCAGTATGGAATTTCTGTCGCTGAGTCGCAGACGTTTCTCCGCCCGAAACATCCCCAGCGGCGAAGAGCGAGGAGGAACGGATGTTTTCTCAGGCTAGCTTTGGCCTGGTGAAAAAATAGATTGACTGATAATGACTTGCAACGCCCATGTTATGATGATTATGACATAATCCTCTTGGAATTTTCATCCTGTGTTACTCTTCATTTGCGTAAAGTGAAAGATAAATATATCACCTGAGTTGTATTTTTGATCGGCTTTAGATTCATATCATTTCAATGCTAATGCCAACTAAACGCGTATTGAAGTTCGGTAAGATTTAGTTTGCAGGAAGTCAAAACCTTAATGGAAACCACGAAAAATAGCGCCCCGTTAGATCGAAAATAGCTGTTAATCGAAAATTGAGTGTGCTTGCAAATCTGCGTTATTCTAATTTAGCCTCTTGCTCTATCATATATACTGAGGAAACCGAGCAATAAGAATACCCTTACGAGTTTTTAAGAGTGCATCTCAGGACGCGTAACGAGTTCCCCACTAGCTTCTTTGTCCCCGACAATTGCCGTTACGTTACGCGCTTTTCATGTTCGGCTGTGTTGGGGCACGGCAGGCGTAAGACTTGGGACTTGGCTCCTCAGCTTTACCCGCAGATTCTGCATTTCAGACCATTTTCATATCATTTGCATGCTGTAGTCATCCTGAATTCAACTCCTCTTTGAAAATAGCCATTTTGTTAGCCTCTGGCAACAGTTAATTTGGTTGCTTATATTAGCTATGCATATGTAATGAGGGCCTTTGTAATGTTTGTCAAATATTTCTTCAACATTTTTCACACGGCCCCACAAGCGGCTATCATTTAAGACAATCCTGTATAAACGAAGTTGCGTTACCCTTTTACTAGCTATTTTTGGTACGAAATAAAATTAAAATATGCAGCTCAGCAAATATAAAGCAGACTAAAGTCACGACCCACGCAGTTTATTTGGTACTTTCGTAAAGTGAGCCAATATATAAATGAACAGGAATAATACTAAATCAAAAATATTAGTTTATCCATGTGTAATTCGCAATAATTACAGAAGGGTTTAGTATCTTTAAACGGCTTCAAAACTCTGAAGTTCATGTCTGTTGAATTTGTATTCTGTTTTCGTTTCGTTTTGGTTAATGAATCGTTTGAAAGCAGCAGGTGGCAGATGAAGGGAACAGTTGATCGGTCTATAAATAAACACCTTTGCTTGCATTTTAACCTACAACTGAAAAAGAAAGGTAAACATGAAAAGTGTTTGTTACTGGAGCTAGAATATGAGAATGGTTCTTGTTTATAGCGGAGAGTAAAAACTCATCAGTTTTATCAGGGCAGCCGTTATAAAAAGGAAGAACTATGCGAGAGCTTCAAAGGTCTTATGAATTTTTTTTTTGCAAAAGCAGAAAAAAATTGAAGTCTGTAAACGTACCTGGTGATATTTGACGGAGACTACAGTGACCCCGCTAGACACAGAGCACCCTCGTCGGCGGGTACATGTCTTACCTTTTCTTAACAAACTGCTTTACGTTGTGATATAAATAAATAGCCCGTTCCAGCCGTTCAGATAGTCAGGAGACGGTGCAAAGAAAAGTGAGCGGGAAAAAAAAAAAATAAAAAAATAAAACAAAATAAAACAGAGAAGCGTGTGGGTTGAACATCTGGAACAGTCTTTAAGAGGAATTATTATTTAGAGCGTGTGACGTTACAATCCCCTTTTGATCCCGACAAAATTGTGCCATGAAACAAAACCACTGAATGTCATTGACTGTTTCCCGTTCAGTCTTTTGTGATGCCGTTCAGTATCTTAGATCAATAGCGATTTAATTGATTGTTTATTAAGAAATGCATTAACTTATAGACATTTAGCCCACTAAAAAAAAAAAAAAGGACGACAGAAAGAAAGAGCCAAACCATTTACGTGATACATTAAACGTCAATATGTTCAGAATAAACCGTCCACTGAAAATAGTTGGCTGAAGGTAATAATTAAAATAATATCAGTAAATAATGCAAAGTCACGCAAATAGGTTAGCTTGAATTGATTTCGATTTTTTTGGTTATTGGCTATTGGCTTTAGGCAAAAAACTGCGGAACATTATTCACTATATCCTCAGTCATATCCGATCTAATTTTTTAAGTTCAGAATTACCTGTCAAGAAACAGTTGGCTGTATGAAGATAAAATACAATCATGTAAAGTTAAGCAACATCAGTTTGGCTCTAATTTCTTTCTTATTGGACATGATCAATTCTCCAAATAGCAACACTTCGTGCACTAACCAATCGAACTTATTTCTCGAGTTCTTAAGGACAAAGCAAGTTTGATTGTCAAGGTCCTTCGGGGCAATACTGCAGTGTTTGATGACTTGTTTTTGTGCTCATCCGCGCGCGCCGTGTACAATGTATACCCAGTACATAACTTGCGCCCACATGTCGCAATGAAAGTGAAGATCACTGCATTTACCTTTTGAGCTTGTATGCTAATAGGCTCCAAATTTTGCATACGCATTGTTTTCAATTTCTCTTGGCACTTACCATCGCTCCAATAAGAGAAATTGAAAACCATGTATTTGCAGAAACAAAATGTGTCGAAATCAACTTGCGTGTCGTGACGTCGACAAACCCTCAAGTTGATTAGTATGCAGTATCAGTTTCCGCATGGGAAGTTGCAATTTTAAGCCAGGAATACAAGTTCCCACCCACTGGAGTAGCCACTTCGTGTGGGACTTAGAAACGTACTTTGTAATTCTTTTCTGTCTCTGCGAAGTGAAAATTTGTAGATCCATAAGAAGTTTCTGACTGTTTCAACCCAACTGGTAAGTAACGTATATCCTTGTGTTTTCAATTCATTCAACCTAGTATGTGTTTGTTGCTATAATAATTATTATTTTGGTTTATTTTATTTTCTTAATCCATCATGCTAATTAATGGATTCTCCCCTTGTTGATTCATGAGTATAGTTTAAGTTTTAACAAAGTCTACGAGTCCACAGCTTGTACGTTCGCAGGATTAAGATCAACTTTCCCTTTCGCGGCTTAGAAGGAGTGGAAATGATCAGCAGTATAAAAGTTTATTGGCTCAGTTACGCTGTAATCAGAATGATATGCTTGACTACAGGTCGAGCGCGGTTCTAGTAAAAGGTGATCATATGCAAATTTCCTTTAAGTTGGCGGCAAATCTTTGAAAAGCTTCAAAGAATGAAATTTGTTAGGATAGAAATTTCTTACGATTGCGTAACCGAGACCATTTTTGTTGTGGACTAAGCACCCTAGCCTTCGAGTGAATGTGAGGCTGACGGTGACCTTGTTTTGATACAAACCTCCTTTGCTTTGTTATGGAAATTGTACGTGAAAAAAACTGGTTAGCATAAGAATAACTTGATTTACATGATAAAGCAGGAAGGTTTGTATCAAAACAAGGTCAACTCCAGCCTCGGTTCCATACATAACTGTAAAATGGCCTATTGTTATTGACGGATATCGCACTAGGACTAAAAGGTCCTACGGTAAAGCTTTCCTTCCATTAAGCTGCAATCGGTAGCTGGTTGAGAATATGCATGTTTAAGTCTAAAGACCGCATAGTTTTAAGTACGGAACCAATCTTTCCGCGGTGTAGGCAAAATGAAACTGATCTATTTGGTACCAGTTTGTAAGTCTGTCATGGTTAAGAAAACACTCTGCTTAACTATGACTGCAAGACCTATTTCGGAGCCAAAAATGTTGGATCCTTCGTCAGTTGCTTAGGTGTAGCTGTAAACAAGAGCTCACCAGGAGAGCCAGTGCTGCAAACTAAAACTTGAGTCGGCTGATTTCGCGTAGCATACAGGATCCAGCCTGTAATTGGTTCTTTAGACACGAAGCTGATTGGATGATTTCTATGACCTTTGTTTTGTGAGGACATCTTGATCCTGTTTTAGCGTTAAGGTCATGAGCTAGTGATCCAATGTGTAAGATTTGCCGAAACTTTTCCCTTAAAGGCTAATTTGTCCCAAAATTTGAAGCGCAAAGTCACTGGGTTCGTTGTAAGCAATGAAAAACGCTCTGTGAATATGTTTGTTGGAAGTGACGTTCTGGCGAAATGCTTCGCCGACAGGACTAGCATGTATAATTATAATTTCGAAGTGTGAAAATAACTCGGTTATTGTTGAGAGTGAAAAACTAACTGAGGCTGGAAGGAGTGTCGTTATATAGATAACTTCGAAAGTATGTTGTAGAATGTTGATCAGAAAATGACATTGGATACAAACCCGTAGTCTCCTTGAAACGTAGAGATGCCCTCCGAAAAGGACTAACACTTACGCGGGTAAGTAGTAATTTACTCCGTAGAGCGTTACAGTTAAAGTTTTAATGCATCAGTCAATTCCACCTGCGCCCAGTCCCCCCCCCCTCCC
>CALNXI010001232.1:32254-57295 GCA_942486025.1 Porites evermanni
CAAAATGAAACTGATCTATTTGGTACCAGTTTGTAAGTCTGTCATGGTTAAGAAAACACTCTGCTTAACTATGACTGCAAGACCTATTTCGGAGCCAAAAATGTTGGATCCTTCGTCAGTTGCTTAGGTGTAGCTGTAAACAAGAGCTCACCAGGAGAGCCAGTGCTGCAAACTAAAACTTGAGTCGGCTGATTTCGCGTAGCATACAGGATCCAGCCTGTAATTGGTTCTTTAGACACGAAGCTGATTGGATGATTTCTATGACCTTTGTTTTGTGAGGACATCTTGATCCTGTTTTAGCGTTAAGGTCATGAGCTAGTGATCCAATGTGTAAGATTTGCCGAAACTTTTCCCTTAAAGGCTAATTTGTCCCAAAATTTGAAGCGCAAAGTCACTGGGTTCGTTGTAAGCAATGAAAAACGCTCTGTGAATATGTTTGTTGGAAGTGACGTTCTGGCGAAATGCTTCGCCGACAGGACTAGCATGTATAATTATAATTTCGAAGTGTGAAAATAACTCGGTTATTGTTGAGAGTGAAAAACTAACTGAGGCTGGAAGGAGTGTCGTTATATAGATAACTTCGAAAGTATGTTGTAGAATGTTGATCAGAAAATGACATTGGATACAAACCCGTAGTCTCCTTGAAACGTAGAGATGCCCTCCGAAAAGGACTAACACTTACGCGGGTAAGTAGTAATTTACTCCGTAGAGCGTTACAGTTAAAGTTTTAATGCATCAGTCAATTCCACCTGCGCCCAGTCCCCCCCCCCTCCCGGGCTGACCCCCGGGCATCAGCATTTTTTTTTGCCTTGGATGGCAAATTACCGGGGGTGGAGACTCTTGAGCTGTCATATCCCCCGGGGTGGGGACGAAAAAAGAGGACAAGTATTATTTGTTATGAATAGTTTTATAAATATGAAAGGATATGTTCTTCAAATAATATGAACAGAAATTTGATTCAATACCCCCAAAACGTTGACTCACATCGATAGCTCCAATTTCGCTATGTAATTCTGGCTTGATAAGCATTGAAGAAAATCATGCATGTCCTTGACAGATGAGCCAATCTGCTTTTTGTCCAGTAAAACCTTCTGTGTAGTACCCTGCGAGCCGAGTCTCCTTCGATCTTCCCAGATAAGTCGGAAAGAGTCGTTTCCTCTTTCCCGACTTATCTGGGAAAGATCGAAGCGACTCTGCTAGCAGGGTATCTGTGTAGTTATATTCAGATAGGAAACCGCGCGCGTGTCAAAAGCTCGGGAATTGCCCTGGGGTTGGCAAACTTAATGGTTTTAATCTTTCCATAAAAGTCTACGCAAGTGAAAATCCATACAAAAATGGCCAGTTTTTGTTTGGTTTTAAGGGCGAAAAACCCAGTGAAATCACCATAATCTTCTTCCATCTTCCTTTGAAAATTTCTTTAAAACGGTAGCATCCATACATTCATACAGTACCAGGCTTGCTTCTAAATCAACCTATTACCTCAATACTATCAAAACAAACTATGGTAAATTCAACTTTCGCTTTGCGGCTGTAAAAGTCTGGAATAACCTTGATGAAAGCATTAAACACCTCCCCCTTAAATCCTTTAAAAACAAAGTCATGTTAAACATCTTACAGTCTTACTGTTCGTGAGTCTTTTTTTTTTTTTCTTTTTCCTTTTTTTTCCTTTTATATATTCACTAATTCCTTGTTTGTTCTAGCTTTAGTGCCAACCTACCTCCTATGCCTAAACATTATTTAGCTTTACTCAGCTCGATTAGCTTTTTAGTTATTCTGAGGAAATGTTACCTTTTTTTGTATATATATATTATATTGTAAATTAAGTTAACTTTTTATTTGGTAATAAAGCTTATGTTGTTGTTGTTGAAATCCGATAAGCTGGCATTAATCGAAAGTACAGTGGAACCCCGTTAATGCGACCACCGTTGGGCCATAAAATCCTGGTCGTAATAACGAGGTGGTCGCATTAACGGGGTCCTCAAAATAATAAAATGACTCAATGGTTTTTACGTTTGGTTTGAAAGAATATGGCCGTAATAACGAGGTGGTCTTATAAACGGGGTGGTCGTAAGGCGGGGTTCCACTGTACGTCAAACGGAGAAGTCATTTTTGTGGCACGAGATTTTTTGTAAATGGGTTTTAGCAGGTTGACCCCAAGCCGCCAAACCGTATGTCAGATAAGGTAATATCAAAGATTGATAAATATTTAAAAGGGTAGTACGTGAGACGAAGTGCTGCTTACTTTTAATGCAACATTATCAATACGAGATTTCCAGCTGAAATTGCTGTCCAATAGGACACTAAGATATTTAACGTGGTCTTTACACTCAGTCATTTCAATCTTTATGTAATTAACCGAGTAGTTCAACTTACGTTGATATGGACGAAGATAACATAGTTTGACTTTTTAGCATTGAGCGTTAACTTATTTGCATTAAGCCAGTCGGAGACTTTGAGCAGGTTTTTTTAACAGACCTTAAATTAGTGTCAGCATACGCAAGTTTTGTCATCAGTAAAGAGAAAAATTGAGAAAATCGCTGAAGAAGTTATGAATATCGTTAATATAGATTAAGAATAACAGAGGACCAAGTACAGACCCCTGTGGGACACCACATGAGGTCATACATTCGGTAGATAAATTAAAACCTACTTCAGTTACTTGTGAACGAGAAGGTACGAGGCAAACGAGTCATTGATAGTTCCTCTGATGCTATGATGATCAAGTTTTTGAAGTAAGATCAAATGGTCGACGGTGTAGCTACGGTATCAAAGGCCTTTTTTAAAACTGGGAGCTCAAAATTTAACGTCCATCTTGGCTCCTCACCGCTGATCAATGCGGCTCTAGCCTGTTAAATTCCCGGATGTGACCGGGCATTCTACGCGACGACTTTTCGGAGAAAAAAAATTAGTCGAATTGACTATGCTGCAGAGAGAAGCTAAAAACGTTGAAAATTGTCACAGCCTTGGTACACGTGGGAGACAAACGTAACCTAAAAGGTAGCGCAAATATTCCAATGCAGCTAGTTGCAGAACCAGTAAAATTAAGCTTACTCTTCGTTGTAATCTAGGACCGAAACAAACGATAGGTGTGTAACGCTATCCAGTGGATAAATCTCTATCCAGAGGATGGCGCAATTGGTTTCAAAGGTGGTACGATTTTAGATAGACTAAACAGGTTGTGGCTTCTTCCACTTCTTCTTGAGTTGTTTTTGTACTGTCCTTTTATTGATAATTTTCACTGACATTATGCCAGAGGAGTCAGTTTCTTAGCAACAAAATCAAGATTTAAATGACAAGTTCGACGCTCTTTCGAAGGAAATGGCGCAGCTGAAAGAAAAAACATTCCACGCAACATCAGTGCCATTATTGACATTGTTAATGTCATACAAAATAATATGGAGGTTAAAAGTGTAAAAACAGAAACCCTATATATCTGTTATATAGGGCTGTTTTGTTTTACCTTAGAAGACATAAACACTTTGCCTAACATTTTACTGGATAACAAAAATTAGGTTATAGTATCAGTCACAGAAACCAAAATCCATGAATCCTAGAAGAAGTGCATAAGATTCACATAGCGCCACACGCACAACTACCACAACCCTGATAACCAGCACAACCCTTCCACCCACCACACCGAACACAACCCCCATAATACCATCAGGACAATCCTCAGTCAAAACCAGCACAACGACCATAACCAGCATAATAAACTGTCGAAAAAGTTTCTCAACGTCTTTTCTTGCTTAAAGCAGAATAATGGCGAAAACATTTTGCGAAACAGCGAATCTCTCATGGCGATGACACACGATGGCAACTGTTGTAAAGATTTCTTGTACTTTGGGCATTCTCAAGTTTTCAAGAGCTCTTTTTGTCTCTGTTTCTCCATTTTCTTCTTTGTAAATAGCTCCTGCTTAACTTTTTTCATAGCAATCACTTGCTTAAGCCGAAATAATCTCAGAAAACATTTTCAAAACCGCGCGCCATGTTGAACAAAACAAAGAAACCATCATCAGTGTATCTGTACTCTAATAGATCATTGTCAACGACCAATCACAGGGCGTGTAGCATTCCCATAATTGTATAAAACCACCTTAATTCTCACAACCACCACAAGCACCTCAACCCTCCCAACCTCCACAATCAGCACACCCAGCCGACTAACCCAACCCTCACAACCACCAAAACCTCGACAACTATAATCACAACTTTCAAAACCTTTACAACCAAAACAAAAAACACAATTCCCACATTACCACCATAGCCAGCATAATCTCACGACCGGCGAAAACTCCATAACCGACCCAAGTACCACCACCAACACAACCACAACCAACACACCCTTCACAAACAAAACACACACACCACAACCAACACACCCTCCATAACCAACACAACTAACACAACTAACACAACCAGCACAACTTTCACAAACTCCACAACCAACACACCCTCCACTACCATTTAACCAACACAACCCTCACAACCTCCACAACCAGACAATCTCCATAATCAAAACAACCACCACCCTCCACAACCATTACAATCAGCACAACCCTAACAACCTCGACAACTAACACAACCCCCACAACCAACACAAGCTCCAAAGCCAACATACCCTCTACAACCAACACACCTCCACAACCAACATAACCAACACACCCTCAACAACCACTGCAACCCTCACAACCGTCACAACCAACACTGAGAACACCCTCCACAACCATTACAACCAAAATATCCCTCACATTCTCCACAATCAATACACAACAACACAACACCAAATGCTTTATTTGCATGACCATAAAGGAATTACAGTATTGCAAAAGCTATTAGTCTAAATTTAAGTACTGATTCAACTAATTAGTACGTGCAAAACATTACAAAACGTTACAGTTCTCATTCATTAATTCATTGATATTAATTGGTTCTTAATTCAAAACATTGCGAGATAAATGAAACTACTTGACAGTTAATTAAATAATCAGAATTCATACGAAGACTATAATTTCATAGCACACTTTCACTAAACTTCAGTCCATAAAATCAAAGATCAAACCTCTTTTTATACAGAGACTAGACTCTTATTCGGAATGTATCTAATAAGAAATGATTTTCATCTTCAATTTTGTTACTTGTACAAAAGTGACGTATCCTTTCATTGCGAGGGAATTTTTCGTATCTACCTGTTTCAATTCTAAGTTGATGAGTACTTATTTTAAATCTAACTAATGCTTTTCTCGAAGGGTTTTTTCTTATTAAAACTAGGTACGGCGAGGGGCTATAGTCGTCTTTGATTGTACAATAAAAAATGAGTTTTTGTGATTGTTGAAGGGTTTGATTCCAGTAAGAGACGTATTTATTTTTCATTATGCCGATATACCGATTAACTATTGAGTCACTCAATGAATTACGGGAAAAGTCATAGTTTAGATCATAGTAGTCAACCATTTTCATGGTCATGAGATTAGAGTAAAAGCTAGTTTTTCCGTTATGATGAAGGTCAATTGAAATTTGTAAGGTCTGTTTAACTATAGAATCTTCGTCTTTACCTATCAGATAGTCTAAGTAATTTAGAATCTTTTTATTTATATCAATGATCATGGGGAATTTACCGTCTTCAGCTCTACAAGCAATGTTGGATGCCTTGTTATGTACTTGTAAATAACGTTTACAGAATTGCAAATGGGTTTTTTCAATTGCAGAGCTGTCCCAGGATTTAAAATCTGAATTAACAAAACACCCCAAACTTCACTGTTGTAGGTTAGAATTGGTGAAATCATCGAGTCAAAAATTTTACACGCAAGTGACGGCTTAAGACCATTCAAATTCGTGTGCCGCCTGAGGCTGAAGAGCGCATGAAGAGCTTTTTGTCGGAGATGTTCAAGCAAAACTGTAAAATTTCCGGAAGATGTGATGCGAGTTCCTAAGTAAGTATAGTTTTGGACAACGTCGATTACTTCATTGCCTATGCGGAAGTTATGTTCACATTTTCGTGTGCATCGTTGAAAAAGCATTATTTTGGTTTTCTTAGGATTTATTCTAAGCATTCATGAGTTGCAATATGAAGATAGTAAGTTAAGGCAGTTTTGTAGACCAAGTTTGGATGATCACGATAATATTATCAAGTCATCTGCGTAAACGAGAGAGTTGAGTCTGGTGTCATTTGGTAACACGAAAGGGTCTGATGAAACATTGTCAAACGAGAACGCTAGATCGTTAAGGTACAATACAATCTCCACAATACAATTTCCACAATCCACCACACCCTCCACAACCATTTCAACCAAAACAACAAACACAACCCTCATAACATCCACAACCAACACACCCTTCACAACCTACACAACCACCACAACCTCCACAACCGACTCAACCTTCGACCAACACAACCAACACAAACAATACAATTTACTCAACTAGCGCACCCTCAAAACCACCACAAGCCCTCTTACTACCAAAGCCGCCACATAGTGTTGTTAAAGTATGAAAGTATATAACACACCCTAGAAAACAAAAGTTGTCCTAGTTTGTCATGTATAACAGTTTCCTTTTATCAAAAGGAAATTGAGCAAGGTTTGAGTTATACTGTAACTGTAACCTTGAAACTCAAGCACTACTTTACATCAACAGTACGCTCTCAAACACAACACGATCACACCCACTGTCAAGTCACATCGCTCCAGACTTCCCGCGCTAGGGAAGTCCCACTTATACGCTTGGTCATTCCCTTTATCCACTTGAAAATTAAACTCTCCACCTACTACTACTAAGTAGCATAAAAATGTCAACAGTTTCCGAATTGGCACTTCTTGAGGGTTAATGGTTAGGTTCCCTTAATCTCAGTATCAGTCTGATAAATGACGTTTAATGAGGGCAAACTATCAGAATTCATTTCAATTCCTCCATCTTACATGTAACCTAAATTCAGCATACTATCTAGTATCACTGAAACAAAGGTAAGGGTTGTTTCAGTTGTGGAGGCTGCGAGGCTTGTGTCGCTGTGTTATTTGTAGAAGATGTGCTTAGTTGTAAGGGTTACGTTGCCGTGTTGTGATGGTTGTGAGGTTTGTGTCGGATGCGTTGGTTTTGAGGGCTGCAGTGGTTGTGCTGGTTTGTCTTTTTTTGGTTGTTGGAGTTGTGCTGGTTGCGGGAGTTGTGCTGATTGTGATAGTTGTGGTATTTGTGGAAATTGTGCTGTTTTGCTGGTTGTGTGGGTTGTACTAGTTGTGATTTTGAGGGTTGTAGTGGTTGTGTTGGTTGTGGAGTTTGGAAGGGTTGTGATGGTTAAGGGAGTTAGTTGGTTCTGGAGGCTATAAGAATTGTAGTGGTTGTGAGGGTTGTGTTTGGTTGTGGAGGCTGTGAATGTTGTTGTGGTTGGGGTGGTTGTGAGAGTTGTGTTGGTGGTGATGGTGGTTGTAAAGGTTGTGTTTGTTGTCTTTTTTGCGGAGGTCGTGGGAGTTTTGGTTGTTGTGGCGGTTGTGAGGGTTGTGCTGTGTGTTGTCATGGTTGCTGAATGTTGTGATGGTTGTGCTGTCTATGGTGGTTGTGTTGGTTGAAGTGGATGAATTGGTTATGGTGGTAACGTTTTGATTTATAGTGGTTCTGTTAATTGTGTGGGTTCGGTTTGTGTGTTGGTTGTTTTGGCAGTCGTTCTTTTGTTCGTTGTGTTGAAGATTCTAGTGGTTGTGGAGGTTGTTAGGGTTCTTGTGCTTGCGTTGGTTGTGGTGGTTGTGGAGGTTGTGGTTGTTAAGGTTGTGTTGTAACTCGTTTTAACAAAAATCAGTTAAATGTTAAGGCAAATCGTTTGCGTCTTTGTAAAGTAAAAAAGTAAAACAACAAAAAGCAAGCGTTTATATGAGAAAAAAGTTGACTCCATTTCCCGAGCCAACAACTCTAGCACATGCTTTGATTGTCTAGCTTTGACGGAGTTTACCCGGCGCCGAGCAAACTTTTCGTTTCGATCTCATGTAAACGGTTCGCCAAGTTTTGTAAGAAAATGAAGGAAACGTTGGCTCGGATATGCGAGTGACCCTACTACCAGGAAAAAATTTTCTTAATATATACGGGGCCTTACACTTCCTTTTCGAATAGACAGTCAAGGCCAATAATTGGGGCCTTTCTGATTTTATCCTCCTTTGTTTTTTCTTTTTCTACTAGAACTTTTGATGACTTATAATGGGCAGCTTCCATTTGCCGCTGCAAAGTTATGAAATGCTTTGGCTTTTTATGTGTTGCTTATCGACGACAAGCACCGGCCAGAATTGCAAAGTCTCAAATGGTGGTAAGTTAACCTATGCCCATCTCCTTATAAGGAAGCAAAGGGCGCCCACTCCTGGTAGTCTAGCCTGTTCCAGGCGTTTAGATCGTGGGGACAACGCGAACAGATGTATTTTTCCCGCCCTCTTAATTCGCACCGCCCTCCACTGTCTGGATGCCCGGAACAGGCTACTGTGGGTCTCACGGATTACATTCTGCGTGACAACTGGGTCACGCGCCTTCAAAATCACATCATATCGTAACAACACAAAGTCTGGGTACTGCGAAAACATTATTTTGCCTTTAGGACAATATTTCTCAGACTTCAATCCTATGCGAGACTGCTTTTATAGTCCAGGAAAGAACAGGTAAAATTTCCATAATAATACCAAAAAAGCGCAAACGAGACAGCTGGAAATAAACCCGTAAAGAATATTTGGCTTTGATGTGTTTGGGCAAATCATTATTTGTTCTATATATCCTAGCCATGAAAACGTTGAATGTCAAGCTTTGATACTAAAATAGAATGAATCCCACCCGCCATGCATGTGTGTAAATTTCCTTTAGAAACGCGAGCTTATGTTCGGTGTAGCTAGCGGCTTCTGTGACTCCGCAGGGATTTCAATAATCATAATTAAAAATCCCTTTTATCGGCTTTTACTAAATAAAAACAAAATTCTCCTATTCTGCGAGAACACTTGCTGCTTTTCTGGTTCAGTTGATAATTTTTCGTTTCATGCAAGCGGTAAAAGTTATGGGAACCGTTAATCTCGTACTGAGATCTGGAAACGTTGAAAACATTTCTAGCACCAAGGTGATATTTTTAGCACTGTCCGGCGGCTGGAAACCCGTGTGAAAAACCTCCATGGAATTCATGGAATTCCATGGATTTCCATGGAAAATTCTCCATGGAATTCCATGGAGGATTAGGACATCAATTTCCATGGAATTCCATGGAAATTTCTCCATAGATTTCCATGGAAAATATTTGCATGGAGGATTAGGACATTTCCCATGGAATTCCATGGAAAACATTAGGGCACAAATTTTCATGGAATTCCATGGAAATTTCTGCATCGACATTTTCCATGGAGGATTAGGACATTTTCTATGGAATTCCATGGAAAAGTTCCATTCAATTCCATAGAAACTACTCCATCGATTATTCCATGGATCTCCAGGGAGTTTCATGGAATTCACAGGAATTAGACATTTAAAATATCCAGTGAATCAAATGGAATACATAACAGATTTTGGTCCACTGCAATTTATTTAATGAATAAAAGGACCGCATAAATCTCTTTTTAAAGACATCAATCAAAACTTAACATGCTTTCGGAGGAAAATTTGACATACTGTAGCTTAACAAATTAATGTTTACTTGTGACTATATACATTGCAGTTTAGAATGCAGCAATCATATTGAAGTAGCTTAAATGAAAAATTTAGATTTAATATAAAGCAAGGGATCTTGGCCTGGTGTTTAAGAAAAGTAACAGGCGAACAGATGCATAACTGAGAGAAAAAAAATAAGCTAATACTTGAATACATAGACCGTCAGTATGTAAGACTTAAACATGGCTTTATTTAATGCGACGAAAAAGAGAAGTGCTAGTTATTTCCTCGATCAGAACCACTATGGTATTTAGTTATAGCAAAGTCCTACCTAATCCTTGGGAAAAAAACGGCGTCAGCCACAATTATTATCAGTCTCTTGCATAGTTTTTACGTAGCAGGCATGAAAATTCTAAATATGATATTTCTTCTTACGCATCGAAGCAGTCCATCGAAGTACAGTCTTCGATTTCTAATTCTGCCAGAAGTAGTAATTATTCCAAAGGATTCCAAAGGCAATTTGCAGGAAAGACCACATTCATATCTGTATAAACAAAAAAGATGGAAACAACATGTTAAAACCGATAAACAGCACCGGAAAAGTCACTCTTCTAAATCTAGCAGAGACATATAAATCGAGCGGACGAATTCAGTTGAGCAACCAAACACGAGTTGTGTACATATTAAGCTTACCTTCCTCTTTAATGTGCGATCCAGCTGTGTCATTGTTTAATCGAAGTCGATTTGAAAGAAGCCAAATGTAAGCAACCTCACAAGTGATATTTTGCGTTGAAAATAACATCTTTTTCGGATGCATTCATTGCAACGACAATCCGTTTACACAACACTGTCTTACTGCACAGAAGTCTGCCTAAAGATTCGAACCAAGAAAACTGATCTTCTACGCATTTCTATTGGTTCAAAAGCTCAACGTGATCGCGTAAGTCACTAAGCGGGGAGGTCTGGACGCCAGTTCAAGCACCAAACATGGCGTCAAATCACGGAACGATCGTGGAGATGTCTGTCTTTAAAGGCTTTAAATTGTGGTCCCTTTCAAAGTTAATTGTACTATTCCGACGCTGTAGAAGAGTAAAGCAGTGAGAGGAAAAAATATTGCATTGTTCTCCCAGGTGAGGGAACCTTTTAAAAAAGGGAGCAGGCCTATTCATAATCTGATCTTAGTGTCGTCACGCAACGCTCCTCTTCACTAAAAACGGCAAGTAATTCATAGCAGTCTCCATATAGACTCCCTCATATGTTATCTCTTATACCTTGTATACCACTATATATCTTATGTGTACCCATGTTCACCCTAGTAATACTGTATACCCTGTATACCCCTATATATCCTGTGTACCCATGTTCACCCTAGTAATACTGTATACCCTGTATACCCCTATATATCCTGTGTACCCATGTTTACCCTAGTAATACTGTATACCCTGTATACCCCTATATATCCCTTGTACCCTTGTTTACCCTAGTAATACTGTATACCCTGTATACCCCTATATATCCTGTGTACCCATGTTTACCCTAGTAATACTGTATACCCTGTATACCACTATATATCCTGTGTACCCATGTTTACCCTAATAATACTGTATACCCTGTATACCCCTATATATAATGTGTACCCATGTTTACTCTAGTAATGCTGTATACCCTGTATACCCCTATATATCCTGTGTACCCACGTTTACCCTAGTAATACTGTATACCCTGTATACCCCTATATATCCTGTGTACCCATGTTTACCCTAGTAATACTGTATACCCTGTATACCCCTATATATCCTGTGTACCCATGTTTACCCTAGTAATACTGTATACCCTGTATACCCCTATATATCCTGTGTACCCATGTTTACCCTAGTAATACTGTATACCCTGTATACCCCTATATATCCTGTGTACCCATGTTTACCCTAGTAATACTGTATACCCTGTATACCCCTATATATCCTGTGTACCCATGTTTACCCTAGTAATACTGTATACCCTGTATACCCCTATATATCCTGTGTACCCATGTTTACCCTAGTAATACTGTATACCCTGTATACCCCTATATATCCTGTGTACCCATGTTTACCCTAGTAATACTGTATACCCTGTATACCCCTATATATCCTGTGTACCCATGTTTACCCTAGTAATACTGTATACCCTGTATACCCCTATATATCCTGTGTACCCATGTTTACCCTAGTAATACTGTATACCCTGTATACCCCTATATATCCTGTGTACCCATGTTTACCCTAGTAATACTGTATACCCTGTATACCCCTATATATCCTGTGTACCCATGTTTACCCTAGTAATACTGTATACCCTGTATACCCCTATATATCCTGTGTACCCATGTTTACCCTAGTAATACTGTATACCCTGTATACCCCTATATATCCTGTGTACCCATGTTTACCCTAGTAATACTGTATACCCTGTATACCCCTATATATCCTGTGTACCCATGTTTACCCTAGTAATACTGTATACCCTGTATACCCCTATATATCCTGTGTACCCATGTTTACCCTAGTAATACTGTATACCCTGTATACCCCTATATATCCTGTGTACCCATGTTTACCCTAGTAATACTGTATACCCTGTATACCCCTATATATCCCGTGTACCCATGTTTACCCTAGTAATACTGTATACCCTGTATACCGCTGTATATCCTGTGTACCCATGTTTACCCTAGTAATACTATATACCCTGTATACCGCTGTATATCCTGTGTACCCATGTTTACCCTAGTAATACTGTATACCCTGTATACCCCTATATATCCCGTGTACCCATGTTTACCCTAGTAATGCTGTATACCCTGAATACCCTTATATATCCTGTGTACCCATGTTTACCCTAGTAATACTGTATACCCTGTATACCCCTATATTATATATCCTGTGTACCCATGTTTACCCTGTAATACTGTATACCCTGTATACCCCTATATATCCTGTGCACCCATGTTTACCCTAGTAGTACTGTATACCCTGTATACCCTTGCATATCCTTTGTATATATATCCTTTCCATTGTATAGAAAAAGTCGGCTTTCTTTTTATGCATGTATGATCAGTCTTTGAGTGATACAAGGACAACTTTTTTGTTACGTGTTAATGACTCATTATCTTTTGTAGACGAATGGCTTGTTCGACAAGGGCTTCAAAAGTTCATTTTTGTCACCTTACCCCGAGTTCCTTTTTTCATCTTTTTTTGGTCTAATTAATTTTATTCATTGTCGCAAAAATTAAAGATCTAAAGCGGAAGTATTGCATTTTGGACAACCAAATTAGGAATTTTGTGAACGGAGGTCAGCATGCACCTCCACAAGAGAAATATAGTAAACATTGAGCAATCTTGACCTCAGCCGTTATATTTAGAAAAAAAAAAAAGCTTTTGAAACAATTTACGGTGTATTAAGAATCCAAATAATAATTTTAAAGGCTTATTGTGTGAAAGTCATATTATTCTTGTAAGGCAACAAAATTACGCGAGGATATAATGGGCAATGGGCAAAACACCCCTTAATTGTATGTATAGTAGTCAGTTGCCTAGTAAAATAAAATCGCCTTTCAGATCACTCAGTCTTTCAGTCAGCTAAGAGCTAGCCAACAGTTTGATCTGCTAACCAATAAACTTCGTTGATCAAACATTGTGGTCTGCGTTTCCATCTGATTGAATATAAAGTGGAAACTGTTAGTATAGATTATCAAAAAAAAATTCCATTATAAAATGGAGAATAGCCAGATGATTCGTTCTATACTCTATATCGACAGGCAAAAGTCGTGATAGCTAATTTCGTTCAATCAGGACATGTGATTTTGGAAACAACAACTTCATCATCATCATCTTCTTCTTTGTCATCCTCTCCTTTTTCTTCTTTTTTTAGAGTTTACATGGGTAAACAGAATATTGCAGAGTATAACAGGGTATTCAATAGTACTAGATATACATGGGTGAACGGGAGAATTAACAATTATTCCACGAGTGCGCGTATGCAACGAGATGGTTGTAGGCAACCAGGCGCGTAGCGACGAGTTGGCTATAATAATCTCATATCCAACAAGCGCGAGTAGAGTAACGCCCACAAAATATCGAGAATTCGTCTTCACTTCATTTGTAAGAACAACAGTTAAGGTCTCAGGAATATCTTGCCATACCGGGACAACATCTGAAAGTAAAAAAGATCTCACAGAGCACTTATAATATAATATTGGTAATATTGCTGCCAGCTACACCGGCTCTTTTAAGCACCATTAAGGAATACAATCATTTGGCGGCTTTACCATAAATATAATCAATGTGGTAGTTCCATGTAAGATCAAGCCTAATTTTTACACCAAGTTTTTTAAATTTCGAAACACGCCGCTCTAACCGATGGTTTCCGAAGCAAATAGGCTGTATGGTATTATTGGGATATTTCATGAAATTTATAACTATTTCTTTATGATTTAACTTCATCTTATGCTCAATAAAAAAATGCGTCTGTCTCTAACAAGCAAAATTCAAATCGCTAATGAAAACTGTAGTACGTATCTAGTATTGAAACTATTTATCTAAATTGAGAACAGGGGCACGCCCATCTTAGTTCCTTGGGGTATGTCACCATGGGTGTGTTTCCACTCAGACAAGATATTACCTATACACAGAGCTTGGGTTCTATTGGTTAGAAAAGACTGACTTAATCCAATCAGATAGCACAGGTTCCAAACCAAGAAGTGGAGTTCGTCTATAAGTATATGGAATGTGGTGGTCTTGACAAGAATTCTCTGCTAATATACAGAATGACTTTGGTAAACATGGGTAAACAGAATAAACAAGGGTATACAGGGTATACAGTTTTACTAGGGTAAACATGGGTACACAGGATATATAGGGGTATACGGGGTATACAGTATTACTAGGGTAAACATGGGTACACAGGATTTAGAGGGGTATACAGGGTATACAGTTTTACTAGGGTAAACATGGGTACACAGGATATATAGGGGTATACAGGGTATACAGTATTACTAGGGTAAACATGGGTACACAGGATATATAGGGGTATACAGTGTATACAGTATTATTAGGGTAACATGGATACACAGGATATTTGGGGTATACAGGGTATACAGTATTACTAGGGTTAACATGCGTACACAGGATATATAGGGGTATAAAGGGTATACAGTATTACTAGGGTAAACATGGGTACACAGAATATTTGGGGTATACAGGGTATACAGTATAACTAGGGTTAACATGCGTACACAGGATATATAGGGGTATAGAGGGTAAACAGTATTACTAGGGTAAACATGGGTACACTGGATATATAGGGGTATTCAGGGTATACAGTATTGCTAGGGTAAACATGGGTACACAGGATATATAGGGGTATTCAGGGTATGCAGTATTGCTAGGGTAAACATGGGTAAACAGGATATACAAGGGTATACAAGGTATACAGTATTACTAGGGTAAACATGGGTACACAGGATATATAGGGGTATACAGGGTATATAGTATTACTAGGGTTAACATGCGTACACAGGATATATAGGGGTATACAGGGTATACAGTATTACTTGGGTAAACATGGGTAAACAGGATATACAAGGGTATACAGGGTATACAGTATTATTAGGGTAAACATGGATACACAGGATATATAGGGGTATACAGGGTAAACAGTATTACTAGGGTATTCATGGGTACACAGGATATATAGGGGTATACAATATTGCCCTAATATATTAGGGAGTCTATATGGAGACTGCCATGAATTACTTGCCCTAAAAAACGGCCGTGTAGCAGACTAGCCTATCCACGGATGTGGCAAAAAAAAACTCTAATATTGCTTGTGTAGGCTCGCCGAAATACTCCATACAAAGCAATCTCATCAATCAGGTTGGACTCGAGTAATATGGAAAATCTTACCTCTCAACCAAAACACACTCCGATACGAGAAGAGTTATGTGCCTAGTGGGATCATTTCCAGTACTGGCTATTTAAGTACGGGACTCGTACATCGTCTTGTATTTGCTATTCATACGGGATTCCGACTAAACTGATTAGGTCTATTTAAGCACTGACTCGAAACGGTCAGCCTCTAATTAGGGTTACGGTTGTTGTTATATAAATAAAATCAAACTCCACCTAGCAGCGAGTTACTACTCCGTGGTTGAGTAGTTAGGCTACGAATTATGGATTCTACGCCCCTGGATCGGTTCTCAATCTTGCCGCATCGAATTTTTCTTCTTTTCAAAATTTAACACTGAAATTTTTTTCCCTAAAAATGGAACAGTCGTTGAAGAGACTTACACTTTCATAAAAATTTGTTGATCAGAAATTTCAAGAGACTTAGAAATTTCATGTAAATAGACTTGATCCCGTATGTCATAGCAAATACATGTTGGTGTACGGGTCCTGTACGAATAGCGGCACTGTGCCATTATGAAGCAACTGCATGTTGTTAATAACAGTGATCTTCTCTTATTTTAAATGCAACTCTGATTTTAAAAGATAAATGGCAGACAGCCCTACTAAAAGATAATTTTCTATATTTATTTTTTTTCAACTGGATCATTTTTTTATTAAGCACACAAAACATTCCTCTTTATAGTTAGCGATAAAATCGCTTACACTGGGACTTTCAGCGTCGGTGAACAATACTTTTGCATTGTCTGTGTAATTTAAACTAAACGCACTATTTTGCTTTTAGAAAGCTTCCAAGTGTTTCCTATTTTTCTATCCAATAAAAAGTGCAGACTTGAACATGTGGTTAACAAGTTAATGAGTTGCTTGATTACTGAATTTCTATGGATTTTCTCATACAAACTGCATGGTATTCTATCGAACTCCATGGACACGCTATGGCATTCCATGGAACTGCATCGGTACTTCAGGGAACCCCATGGCATTCCATGGAACTCCACGATATTCCATGGAATTTCATGGCATTCCATGGAACTCCATCACTACCTCATGGAACTCCGTGGAACTCCATGGCATTCCATGGAACTCCATGGAACTCCATGGCATTCCATGGAACTCCATGGATACTCCATGGATACTCCATGGGAGTTTCGTGGAATTCCATGGATTTCCTTGGAATTCCATGGATTTCTATAGATTTCCATGGAATTCCATGGATTTCCATGGATTTCCATGGATTTCCATGGAATTCCATGGATTTCCATGGATTTCCATGGAATTCCATGGAGGTATTTCACACGGGAAGGCCCCTTTGATTTTACCAGCCCAACACGAATTTGAAAAACAATTGCTATCGTCTATTCGGCTCTACGATTGGCCAATAGCCCAAATCTCCTAGCAACCATCGTAGAGTTTCCCACCCAGGTACTTTTTACGACCAACACTGCGCGCTTATCCCCCGCGCCTCAGGGATTCGAGGAGAACACTTGGTTACCGAAACGAATGCAGATCGACCTTTGAAGCAACAAGCACATGTAGGACGATAAATTCTATCAAACTAGCAGTAGCCGTTGGCTAGGAAGTGCGGGCGAAACCGCTTTGATATGTAGGTGAATATCTTTCCCTGCGGGTCATGAAAACTGGATTGAACAACAGAGTAAACTCATATAATTATTTAATTCAACGATTTCATTTGCAGTTGATTATATAGAAAGACGTTTGTATCTTGTTCGCCGGCAAAGATACGTTGGAACGGTAATGCGTGACACAAGTAATGCGGGTATGCAGTCATGCACAAAGTCTCGTTATTCAATCGAATATTCAATCCGTTTTCAATGACCAAAGGCCGTTGAATATGCGATACAAAATAATGAAACAGCTTAAATTACCACTGGAGTTTAAAGCTTATTAAAGCTTTTGGATGACAGGCGGCGTAACATGCTTGAAAAAAACGTATAAAAATATAAAAACCCTGAAAAACCATGTACTGTAGTGAAACGTGAATAAACTTTTAATATAATTTACATCGATTTCTAGACTTTGCTAGCACTTATATCTCACCGAAAACTTTTCCCGCAGTAACCTGAGATCAGGCTGTATTTTTATCTTCCTGGGTAAATAGATTCTAGGCCCGCAAGGCGAATCAAAGTCTCCCATTTAGTGCAGTACTTTTGTACCTGAATTACCGGTGCTTGCGAATCGAAAGTGTAATAATGATTGTTGCATTACTTGCATGTGCATTCACGTGATTACTGTGACATCAGAAGGACCTTTGAACTCAACACCAGGACCTTCGAGACCACATACCATTCATACCATGCATTATTAGTCGGTACAACACAGAAATGCGAAGAGATCGAGAAAAATCCGCCTATACAGTTAAAAAAGTGCCGCTGACCAAGAATAGGTGGCGGGCTCCTTTTGTCACCCGCAATTAGAAAATTATCCATTGAAATAATTGAAGTGAGTAATTCATTCATTTGGCCGTTAAGGGCACAAATGCTTTCTAACTGCAAAAGCAGAGAGTACACAAAAGAAGTGATTATTTTTTAAATTATTATTTTACATATATGTAAGGTTCTCTAGAAGTGCGTGTCTCTTCCACTATGCATGACGACAATTCAGAAAATCCTCAGCCTTACCTTATGGAAAAAGGGTCGGATGTTACTCTAACATGCACTGCCAGTTTCGAGGCATACAGAATGAGATGGTTTGTCAATGATACATTGCTGGAAAATGATAGCTGCACAAACGGAGAACAGAACCCGGTTAAAACCTGTAATCTGACTTTACGAAGGCTAGATGTCGGTGGGAAGTATACCTGCCAGGCAGCTAAAAGTGGAATCAGAGAGTGCACTTTTAAGGAGCTGGAACTTAAAGTCGCTGGTGAGTCGAGACTTATTCAAGTGAGATTAACATGCGTACACAGGATATATAGGGGTATACAGGGTATACAGTATTACTTGGGTAAACATGGGTAAACAGGATATACAAGGGTATACAGGGTATACAGTATTATTAGGGTAAACATGGATACACAGGATATATAGGGGTATACAGGGTAAACAGTATTACTAGGGTATTCATGGGTACACAGGATATATAGGGGTATACAATATTGCCCTAATATATTAGGGAGTCTATATGGAGACTGCCATGAATTACTTGCCCTAAAAAACGGCCGTGTAGCAGACTAGCCTATCCACGGATGTGGCAAAAAAAAACTCTAATATTGCTTGTGTAGGCTCGCCGAAATACTCCATACAAAGCAATCTCATCAATCAGGTTGGACTCGAGTAATATGGAAAATCTTACCTCTCAACCAAAACACACTCCGATACGAGAAGAGTTATGTGCCTAGTGGGATCATTTCCAGTACTGGCTATTTAAGTACGGGACTCGTACATCGTCTTGTATTTGCTATTCATACGGGATTCCGACTAAACTGATTAGGTCTATTTAAGCACTGACTCGAAACGGTCAGCCTCTAATTAGGGTTACGGTTGTTGTTATATAAATAAAATCAAACTCCACCTAGCAGCGAGTTACTACTCCGTGGTTGAGTAGTTAGGCTACGAATTATGGATTCTACGCCCCTGGATCGGTTCTCAATCTTGCCGCATCGAATTTTTCTTCTTTTCAAAATTTAACACTGAAATTTTTTTCCCTAAAAATGGAACAGTCGTTGAAGAGACTTACACTTTCATAAAAATTTGTTGATCAGAAATTTCAAGAGACTTAGAAATTTCATGTAAATAGACTTGATCCCGTATGTCATAGCAAATACATGTTGGTGTACGGGTCCTGTACGAATAGCGGCACTGTGCCATTATGAAGCAACTGCATGTTGTTAATAACAGTGATCTTCTCTTATTTTAAATGCAACTCTGATTTTAAAAGATAAATGGCAGACAGCCCTACTAAAAGATAATTTTCTATATTTATTTTTTTTCAACTGGATCATTTTTTTATTAAGCACACAAAACATTCCTCTTTATAGTTAGCGATAAAATCGCTTACACTGGGACTTTCAGCGTCGGTGAACAATACTTTTGCATTGTCTGTGTAATTTAAACTAAACGCACTATTTTGCTTTTAGAAAGCTTCCAAGTGTTTCCTATTTTTCTATCCAATAAAAAGTGCAGACTTGAACATGTGGTTAACAAGTTAATGAGTTGCTTGATTACTGAATTTCTATGGATTTTCTCATACAAACTGCATGGTATTCTATCGAACTCCATGGACACGCTATGGCATTCCATGGAACTGCATCGGTACTTCAGGGAACCCCATGGCATTCCATGGAACTCCACGATATTCCATGGAATTTCATGGCATTCCATGGAACTCCATCACTACCTCATGGAACTCCGTGGAACTCCATGGCATTCCATGGAACTCCATGGAACTCCATGGCATTCCATGGAACTCCATGGATACTCCATGGATACTCCATGGGAGTTTCGTGGAATTCCATGGATTTCCTTGGAATTCCATGGATTTCTATAGATTTCCATGGAATTCCATGGATTTCCATGGATTTCCATGGATTTCCATGGAATTCCATGGATTTCCATGGATTTCCATGGAATTCCATGGAGGTATTTCACACGGGAAGGCCCCTTTGATTTTACCAGCCCAACACGAATTTGAAAAACAATTGCTATCGTCTATTCGGCTCTACGATTGGCCAATAGCCCAAATCTCCTAGCAACCATCGTAGAGTTTCCCACCCAGGTACTTTTTACGACCAACACTGCGCGCTTATCCCCCGCGCCTCAGGGATTCGAGGAGAACACTTGGTTACCGAAACGAATGCAGATCGACCTTTGAAGCAACAAGCACATGTAGGACGATAAATTCTATCAAACTAGCAGTAGCCGTTGGCTAGGAAGTGCGGGCGAAACCGCTTTGATATGTAGGTGAATATCTTTCCCTGCGGGTCATGAAAACTGGATTGAACAACAGAGTAAACTCATATAATTATTTAATTCAACGATTTCATTTGCAGTTGATTATATAGAAAGACGTTTGTATCTTGTTCGCCGGCAAAGATACGTTGGAACGGTAATGCGTGACACAAGTAATGCGGGTATGCAGTCATGCACAAAGTCTCGTTATTCAATCGAATATTCAATCCGTTTTCAATGACCAAAGGCCGTTGAATATGCGATACAAAATAATGAAACAGCTTAAATTACCACTGGAGTTTAAAGCTTATTAAAGCTTTTGGATGACAGGCGGCGTAACATGCTTGAAAAAAACGTATAAAAATATAAAAACCCTGAAAAACCATGTACTGTAGTGAAACGTGAATAAACTTTTAATATAATTTACATCGATTTCTAGACTTTGCTAGCACTTATATCTCACCGAAAACTTTTCCCGCAGTAACCTGAGATCAGGCTGTATTTTTATCTTCCTGGGTAAATAGATTCTAGGCCCGCAAGGCGAATCAAAGTCTCCCATTTAGTGCAGTACTTTTGTACCTGAATTACCGGTGCTTGCGAATCGAAAGTGTAATAATGATTGTTGCATTACTTGCATGTGCATTCACGTGATTACTGTGACATCAGAAGGACCTTTGAACTCAACACCAGGACCTTCGAGACCACATACCATTCATACCATGCATTATTAGTCGGTACAACACAGAAATGCGAAGAGATCGAGAAAAATCCGCCTATACAGTTAAAAAAGTGCCGCTGACCAAGAATAGGTGGCGGGCTCCTTTTGTCACCCGCAATTAGAAAATTATCCATTGAAATAATTGAAGTGAGTAATTCATTCATTTGGCCGTTAAGGGCACAAATGCTTTCTAACTGCAAAAGCAGAGAGTACACAAAAGAAGTGATTATTTTTTAAATTATTATTTTACATATATGTAAGGTTCTCTAGAAGTGCGTGTCTCTTCCACTATGCATGACGACAATTCAGAAAATCCTCAGCCTTACCTTATGGAAAAAGGGTCGGATGTTACTCTAACATGCACTGCCAGTTTCGAGGCATACAGAATGAGATGGTTTGTCAATGATACATTGCTGGAAAATGATAGCTGCACAAACGGAGAACAGAACCCGGTTAAAACCTGTAATCTGACTTTACGAAGGCTAGATGTCGGTGGGAAGTATACCTGCCAGGCAGCTAAAAGTGGAATCAGAGAGTGCACTTTTAAGGAGCTGGAACTTAAAGTCGCTGGTGAGTCGAGACTTATTCAAGTGAGTAATTATTATTATTACTATTATCATTATCATTATCATTATTATCATTATTATTATTATTATTATTATTATCATTATTATTATTATTTTTATTATTATTATCATTATTAAAGGGCCGATGTTGACAAATTTTGCTTGTATCGCTTTACGAAGGTGGCCCGGAAATATCATGAAAAAGCATGCAAAAGATCTGTCATGAGAAATAAAAAAACAGTTGTCATGATATCTGTGGGCCACCGTCGTAAAAAGATACAAGTAAAACTTGTTAAAATTGGCCCTTTAATTGATAACATAATAATAATAATAATAATAATAATAATAATAATTGCGTTCGCAGAACGCCATCCGAAATTAGTAGCCAGAAAAAATCGAGATTTTTCGCGACGGACTTTCAAATAGCCTGGCCTCTTGAAAGAACGCGGCTGTCCTGGGTACGGAAGATACAAAACACATGACTCATTTTTTCGACCAATAAGAGATGACTGTTGGTCCACGTGACTTGTAACACACAATGGAAACTTTTAGAATGTTTCTTGATCTGTTTGCGTTTTTTAAAGCTCGATTCAAGGTTTTCCTGATGCTAACATAGGTGAATTTCGTTTTGTTACTTTTGTTTGTTTGTTGGTTTTTTTTATGGCGCCTTAAATTACTTGGATATATTTCGAATTCAGGCATATGCGATTAAGTGTGTTAATTGAGCAAAGTTTTGGTGTACACGGCGAACAAGAAATGTTCCTTCTACTTTCGACTTTCGTTTAGTTATTTTAACAAATTAAGTTTCACTGAATTGTAGAGTGGGTCTTTCAACTTTGAGTCAAATAAAAACCGCATGCATGAATAAAAATCGTCTTACATTTTATTAGTACAAATAAAATTATCCGATTATTGCCAATAAATCTAAATCCTGCAGCTGAAGATACTAACAATTGGGTCAAGTAACAACTAATTCCATTTTGTTGTTAACTGATGTGCAATATAATTATGCAGCACATATGGTTCTATATCAACCTTTTTACAATAAAATTGTTTTTTAACAATATGTTAATCATTGCCATCATCATCACCTTTTTTTTGTCCCTGGACACTAACTCATAGAAGCTTGTAAAAATCTATGGTCTGCCCGGAAATAACTCACTTCGCATATCGAACGCACTCTTTAATCTATGATTACCCCTAGTAATAATAATAATGATGATGATGATGATAATACGAATAATAACAATAATAATATTATTATTATCATTCATTGTTAATAAGTATTTTTATTACACATATTCTACAAATTAATCATATTCACTTTTTACAATCAGCTTGCAAAGAAAAATATTAATAATAATTTACTGTTTACAATCAGGTTAAAATCATATGATTATATGCTATAAAATATCTTATTAGTACTGTAGAAAATTCATCACCACATTTCTATCATTGAATACTGAAGTAGAGTGAATGTACTTGTATTCAATCGAAATAACTCATTTTTTAAAAATCTAGTTCCCAATTTAAGGTTGATATACGAAAAACTGTGCCCAGCTGTCAGCAGATCCTGTCATTTTCAATCAAGTGCATGAAGGGTTTAAACTCAGTCTATAGCCTACGGGATATGTGGTAGACAAAAGTCTTATTTTTATAACCCATGTCACAGCGTTTGTAGAGGGCAGAGTAATGGGGAGGGAACATCTGTTTAGGTTTTCCAATCGTTGGTGCGCTGCATCAACACTCATATAGACACGTACATATCTTGTAGGCTGATTTAGCCAGAACTGACGTCTGGCGTCTCTTTTTAAACGTTACTGAAGGACGTTCTTGATACAGAATTTAAAATAATGAACAAAATTCATCATCACATTACTGACGGTATAAAAACCATTACTAATAAACCTTTCCCACATTAAGCTCCAGTGAGCAAAGATAAAGAAATGAGGACGAGGCTCGGGTGGGCGATTTCATACAAATCACTGTATTTTGTCCACCCGAGCCTCGAGTTGGTGCCTTTGTTTACAGGAATGCGAGAAAGGTCTATGGTGTAAAAAACATCTTTATTTCCTTTTATAGACGGTCGAAAACCAACTATTATTAAGGCGCCAGTTAATCAAAGTGCACATATTGGGTCCAACGTAACATTTATCTGTGCGGTGAGTGGTGATCCCGCGCCTGCAGTAAACTGGACGAAGGATGGTAAGTTGTTGCCCTTCAACCAAAAAGTCCCGACAAACCTCACAACGGGTGAAATTCAGCTTGTAATAAGAAGAGTGAGAATGGACGACACTGGCAAATATCGATGTGTGGCAAGTAACAGTATGGGTACGGAGAAGTCAAGAGCAGCGGCATTATTAGTGCTTGGTAAGGTGTTGCATTTACAAGTTACGTATACTTACTTAATTAGTTACTAACTTACTTACTTGCTTGCTCGCTTGCTTGCTTACTGACGTATCTCCTGTATTTACTTATTATAACTACTTATTTATTTACTTTCTTACTTATAAGAAGATGTAAGGACTTCCTGCCATTCCTAAAAGTTGAATTTATTCACAAAGACAAACAGATCGCTTAAAAAATCTCGTCAGTGGATACTGCCTACTTTTTGTTTCAATAATCCTTGCAATCGTCTTTCGGCTTTAGTTTGAAGCTTTCCGAGAAAAAAAAGAGGGCTTTGGCCAAAGAGATGCTTCTTTCAGTGTAAGACTATGTAAACGAGTTTCAAGTTTCAAGTTTAAGTTTTCAAGTTTATTTAATATATATGTATATATATATAAACTATTTACAATCAAATCTGACTGACCTGCAGGTAGCTAAACTAATCGAGGCAGGTCAGTCTCACAAGTACTAAATATTAAAGATTTCAAAAAAGGGATTAACAAAGTAACAGTTTTTCAAAAAGAAAGACAATGACGTATAAGCAATATGGTTCCCCATTAAATAAAAAAAACTAATTAAAGGATAAAAAATAAAAAGAAACAATTATGATGAGAGGTACTAGATGTTTAGAGAGAAAAGAGTTATAAGTTAATATTTCTTTAAGTTTGGCCATGACTTTGTCTTTATCTATATAGTTGGTTTCGGTTTATGACAAACCTCATAAACTATCGTCCAGTGGCTAGTTACTGGAGAACGCTCTTGATACAGAACGTAAAAATACTGACTGTGTAATAAAAACATATTTATTTTCTTTTCTAGACGGTCGAATACCAACTACTGTTAAGGCGCCAGTAAACCGAAGTGCACAAACTGGAAAGGAAGAGGGTATGTACTCACTCACTTCCTACCTTTCTTCCTTTCTTCTA
>CALNXI010001232.1:59707-83660 GCA_942486025.1 Porites evermanni
TTTTTTTTTTTTTTCGCAGTAATCAGGAAAAAAGAACCAAGCTCCAGTACTAGTTTAATTGTTGGGTTATGTCTTGGGGTCCTCGCGTTGGTTACTTGCGTGGTTATAGCACTGTTGCGGTATCGAAGGTCAAAACGTGGTAAAGAGGTAAACCTTAGTGACATTTACATGACATACAGGTGTCACACTAACGTTAGCAAGCATTATTGATGACCATATTTAAAAATAATTTTTACTTGAGCTTGCTTAGCAGCGTGACTCCGGAGACCATGGAAACTGGGGATAAGGATCGTGACTTGTCAGAGCGCCAAGCATCCTTGTGAAGAAAGTTTAGGAAAGATTAACGCGAAAGATGTGACCTGGGTGCAACGCCATAACCCACTTTAATTATACCCAAAAAATAAAACACTAAAGCAAATGAAATAAAACTAAGAGCTACATGTAAGTGTGCCAGGGTGGCCAGAAATAAACCTGTCCCAAAAAACGTAAATAACGTGAATAAAGAAACACTTACACTAGAATGAAAGTACAATATACTATACCGTACTCCTGAGATTGAGCTTGGACAATTCTACGAACTAACGGAAACGCAGAGAAGGACTGAGGCGACAACTTAATAAACACTAGGTCACAGCTACGGGACAAGGCCTCAGAGTTCAAAATAGATCTACTTTGCGCATGCACGGACACATAAATCGACATAAAACTATTACATGTATGTATCTTAGATGGAAAACATTGCAATTTAGAGGCAAAATCTGCAGAAATCACAGAAAGCAGCTACTTAGGCTGAACAGGGCGCGCAAGTCTAGCTTCTTTTGGCGTCCTCTAATTTAAAGGGAAACTCAAGCAAGGCGCGGCTAACAGAACAAACTTAAATATCAGCCACTGCATGGCCCCAATTTATACTGTAAACAGCAGATTCTAAATAAGATGCGCCAGTGTTATCCACAGAACGCTAAACTAACTTAGATACAATGAGACATACAAAGGTTTCTCGAATAGCAGAAACACCAGTCTTCGATAGAGCCCACTCACGCCACCACAATAAGCCAGACCCGTACCTTCAAGACTGTGGATGGAGCGTTAGCATCCAACTGCAAACCAGACAGGCCTGGAACTGTATCCCTCACAGAAGAATCACTTAAGGGGGCTGTTTCAAGCCATAACCTGGAATTTATAGGGCAGTCTCGGACAAAGGCATCGGACACACCTACAACGAGGAGAAGCAAACTAGGAGTCAAAACGTGGAAGCTGAACGCTCTATAACAGGATGTGAAACGGTTAAGATTCGTGCGAGGACCCCATTTGGCTTCAACGACTCGAAACACATAGGGATTAACTGGCGAATCATCCCTGTCAAAGAAACGGCGCAAAAGATCAGCCTTCCCGTTGAGCGATCTAGGAATCCACTGCGCTTCCAAGGCAATACCATGCGAAAACAAACATGAAAAGCGCTCAGAGCCACCGACTGTATGGACCTTAAAGACATCAAAGGAAAGTACTCTGGCAGCACTCTGGTTGTCAGAGAAAATTTTCACCCTCCTTTACTTTAACCGCTCTACAAAAGAAAGCAAAGCATAATATTAAATAATAATAATAATAATAATAATAATAATGTTTATTTCTTATATTGTGCAGTCTAGCATGCGATAAAGATATGATCGAGTGCGCATTACAACACTAAAATCTTAAAGTAATAAATGGCTAGCCCAAATAATGATAATAATAATAATAATTTACAATTTTCGGAAAACAATAAAAGTAAAATATGAGTTAATAAAAGAACTAATAAAAGGTTAATTTAAAAAGATGTGTCTTTAGTAAAACTTTAAAAATGTTCAATGATTGACATTGTCTAATTTCTAGAGGGAGTCATTCCATACTTTGGGCGCAGCATTTTCAAACGCCCTATCCCCGAGTGTCTTTTTTGTTCTATAGGTATTGTCCATTAGGAGTATGCCCCGGTATGATCTCAACTGATACCGCGAGCTCTCTTTGATTTTTATCAAGTCTAAAAGATATTGTGGTGCGACGCCGTAGATACATTTGTGAACTAGCATTGCTATCTTGAATTCTATTCTGTGGGTAACCGGAAGCCAGTGCAGGTTGATCAGGGATGGTGTGATAGGATCATACCTAGATATAGTACATACCAGCCGAGCTGCCGCGTTCTGCAGGCGTTGCAGCTTACCAAGATGAACAGCGGGCGTACCATATAATAGACCGTTACAATAGTCTAATCGTGACATTATAATAGCCTGTACAATGGACTTCCTATTATCATATGATAAATACTTTCTAATACGCCGGATGTTATGTAGATGGTAATAAATATTCTGACATATGCTGTTAATATGTGTGGTCATATTCATGTTTGCATCAAACCAAGCACCCAGGTTTCTAACAGAGTAAACCGCAGAAACCTTTACCTCACCTACTTGCAAGTCACTTATCATAACCTTATTTAACTGTGCGCGTGTACCTATAATAAGAAACTCGGTCTTAGCATCGTTCAGCCGAAGTTTGTCTTGGACCATCCAGGTTCTTATGTCCCTGATGCAAGCTTGTAGAGCGTCAACAGCATCCGTCTCAGTAGCAGAACCATCCGGCTTAAATGAGATATAGAGCTGCGTATCATCAGCGTATGCGTGAACGTTAGGGAGATGGGATTCAACAACATCGAAGAGCTTACTTGCGTACAACGTGAAGAGCAAGGGACCAAGACATGATCCTTGAGGTACCCCTTGAGGCAGATCAAAGTCACTCGAATAGCTCCCGTTAATCAGGATTCGCTGTTTCCTGTTTGATAAATACGAGTGAAACCATTTAAGAGCGGTACCTGTAATTCCATACGTCACGCACAGGCGATTCAACAACACTTGGTGGTCAATCGTGTCAAATGCTGCACTCAGGTCTAGCAATACCAAAAGAGTAACTCGTTGATTGTCCATTGCAGCTAGTATGTCATTCTGTATCTTCAATAGGGCAGTCTCTGTGCTATGACCAAGTCGATAGGCTGACTGGAGGATGGGATACAAACCCGACTGAGTAACGTGATCGGTTGTCTGATCATAAACTGCCCTTTCAACCAATTTAGAGAGGTATTGCAGATTACTCACAGGTCTTAAATTGGATAAGGAAGTCCCTTGCTTGGTCTTCTTCAGTCTTGGATCCACAAGGGCCGTTTTCCAATCAGATGGAAAGTGTCCCAAGGAAAGTGAAGAATTCACGACATTAGTGATGATGGGGAGAAGCATATCGGACATGCCGACTACTAAATTGGTCGGCATAGGATCAAGTTGACAGCTTTTCTTCGATGATCTACTGACCAGCTTCCTTATATCTTCCACAGAATACGTATTGAAATGATCAAGTTTCCTATCGCCTGTAAACACTTTATCCTCAGCCACCGCCCCAGGATGAAGAGTACACGCATCAAGCTCTGCCCGAATCTTTGCAATCTTACGGTCGAAAAACCGCCCGATATCGTTGGCTAAGATTGAGTTGTCCGTGTATTCTGGAAAACACAACTCATTCCTAGGAAGTAACAATGATCGAGTGGCCCTGAATAGCTTTCCTTGGTTTTCACTATTGTCGTTCACAAAGTCTGAGTAGAAAGCACGCTTAGCCCGTGTACTTAAATAAGTAACGTGGTTCTTGAGTTTCTTGAATGCCAACAAATCTTCCTGTGATCGTGTTCTTCTCCATCTCCGTTCTGCTTTCCGGCGTCGCCTTTTTGCCTCGGCTATCTCACTGGTATACCAGGGTACCTTGGGCCTAGCCCGCACTGTTTTGGTTTTTAAAGGTGCGTGGCGATCAAGAACTTGAGAGAGTGTGGTCGTGTAATCCTCAACAAGTACATCCAAGTCCAGTGGGGTGATGGGATCGCTATTACCTCGATCACATAGCCCTGTAAGTACTACATCGTTCGATAGGCTCTCAGCGTCCAAGGATTTAGTTTTCCTAAACTTTATTATCCTAGTCTGAAATGAAGGCTTACTTATGGCAACATGACAATGTACAGCTGCATGATCGGAGAAATAGCGACAGGCGCGTGGTGGACTCGCCAGAATATCCTCAATCTTTCTTGTTATAACAAGATCCAGGGTGTGACCACGTATGTGCGTTGGCTCTGTCACATGCTGCTCCAAACCGAGAGACTCAAGCAGATCTAAAAACTTAAGTGCATCAGTGTCATTAGGAACATCCACATGTATGTTGTAATCACCAACGACAATCAAAGGCTCTTTGGATAGAATAGTGGACTCCATCAGGTCAGAAAACTCCATCAGAAAAGTGTTAATGGGAACCCTGCGGTGGTCATCACAATTCTGTGGACGGTAGACGATCACAAGCCGTATCTTGCGGGAAGTCGACGTTTGGACCAACAACTCGCAAAATTCAAGCGACTCTTGAATTCCATCTCGAGTCGTGCTAACACGAAGTGAATCCTTGTACAGTAGTCCAATGCCTCCACCTATCCGTTCTTGTCGTGGAAAGTCAATAAACTTGTAACCAGGAGGACACAGTTCTATTCTTAGCGCATCATCATGGGGCTGGAGCCACGTCTCGGTAATCACAACCAAGTCATATCTACGTTCACAGACGTAATCTACAAAATCGGCTGTCTTGTTGCGCACCGACTGGGCATTCATGTGACAAAATGACAAAAAGACCCCATTTACGTAGTTGGCAGACAAACAATGCACTTTAGTAAAGTTTGAGACGTTCCTAGTTGTTGATTTAGACAATGAAGAACGTGATTGAGGCGCCCGTAAAGTTCCATTATTTTGATGGCGTGATTTCACAATTGTTGATATACCGCATCCCGCTATCAAATTCGCAAAAAAAAGAACTTTGACCCAAATAATCGATCCTGAACGTAACGCTAGCCACAGGGCGGAAAGCCGCAAAATGAAGCGTCGCTTGCGTCGGGAAATACAACTGTGCAACTGTGAAAGAATCGGGGGTAGGGGGGCGAATGAAGTTACCGTTTAAAGAGTCAATGTCACAAAAACGAAAACTTCAATTCCACCAGCCGAGGGCGGGGAGTGAAGCGAAAAAGGTGATCCTAAGCCGAATAGGACTCCATAGCTACCTACCTCCGGCTTGTACGAAGAGGGGAATGGGCCCCACCGCTAAAGCAACTGACTAATGGAACCAGCCATCCCAGCTGATTTGCGATAGAAAGATGACTCATTTTGAATTGCAGAATTCGGCCAAAGACGCTACACTAGCTGAAAACGTGCTTCTCTGGAATCTAAAACGTAGAACAAATAGTGCGGACCGCAAACCCGAACCACTCGCTCACTTGTATAGAGACCCGTTGGGACCCGTTATTTCTCCTTACCAATTAGGAAACCGGAAGAATAAACCCCTTGAGCTCAATAAAAGCTACCGGACGACGGAAGTCCTCTGAGATGACTACCAAATGCGTCATCGAGATAAAAAAAAAAACTTCAGACCCACGCATAGAAAGCCAGTAAAACAAAAACAAACGCTAAACTAGACCAAGGGACTTGGATTTCTTTTCTGCTCTTCTCTCTGCCCTATACATCAGTCTTCCTGTCGTCCTCAAGACTCGACGCAGGCTCGCCGGAAAGGTATCCATTCACAGTCGACCAACCAAAGGCACTTTATCGGTCATTTAAAAACCTTTATACGCGCAGAAACCAACCAGTACCTGCTCCCAGGACCGACTTAACCTCGCGGTAGAATTTGGACTTAAACGCGTCAGTTCCTTAAAGTTGCCAAGCATTAATGCAGGGCGTGATCCCAAGCTGCTGCTGATTCCCTTGTCTTTCACAACTAAAACTTCGCTGCTGGCCTTATTAACAGTATTAACGGCTTGCTCGACTGTCGCGTTATTTTCGCAAGTTCCTCCGAAAATCGCTTTGTGAAGCCACTAAGGCGATCTTTAATAACCTGCGTAAGGTTATCCGCTAAAGAACCGATAAACTCCGCAACAGAAGCCCTAATAGCCTCATTAATGGGACCCAACCACTGTGGCATCGCTAACGTTAACGGACGGAACTGAAGATCCTTTCTTCTTGCTCATTACGCGAACGATGAAATCAGACTGTGGGTTGTTAGGCGTTCACAGACCTAGCCTGTGAACAGGCTCTCTGTTTTGGGATGGGGTGAAAAAATCGCGAGGAGAGGGAAGGAAAAGGGTGAGAGCCTGTAGACAAACATTTGAGGCCACTATTCCGCCTTCTTTTCTTGTAATTGCCGATCATCTGTCAGCAAGATCGTTATCTGTCACTTGGATACATTGGAATGTAATCAATTTCGAGTGTAAAAAAAGGGGTCGGTAGGCAACACACAACTTTTATCTCCTGCCAAAGTGCTGCTTTTTCCAATGAGTTTTTTCTGCTCTGGAGGGTTTAGTTTTAAATGAGAAAATGTGATTTTTGCCGTTTATTTCATTCTGAGAGGTCGTGACATGCATACTGATTTTCTGCGGTTATTGTTTCTGGTCGGCGTGATTTGCCCGGGTGATTGCCCTCTGATGCAAGAACATTCATTGCGGCTCAAAAAGCTCATCGGTCAACCGCCAGAAGACGCCATGTTCAAGATCAGAAGACGTGTGTACAAGAGAATATTTAAATCAAATTGCGTACTACGTGCCGACCAAAAAAGCGATGTAAATCGAACCTGTGTTCTCGCCAATGGGAGCTTGCATTAGGATCTGATGCACAGCGGGTGCTGTGGAACGACGGTCCCAAATGTTAGTCTACAGGCTCTCACCTGCCTTCTCTCTTCTCGCGATTTTTTTCACCTTTTCCCCAAACAGAGAACCTCTTCACAGGCTATCACAGACCCGAAGCATGTATTCCAATATTCTCCATGATTCGTTGCCTATTTTTTTGTTGTTGTTGTTTTTCTATCAACTTCTAGAAAGTGCAGAAAGGGTCGGTCCACGAATTCTATCACTTAAAACCATTGATTACTTTTTAATAAGGGAATACTTCAGTGGTCAAAAAAATACGAATCTTTATGAGCAAACCTTAGTCTGGTACACAGCCGTTTTTGAGGAGCGTTGCGTGACGACACTAAAAACGGCTGTGTAGCAGACTAAGCAAACCTTCGATGGCTCCGCTTTTGTAAACTTTCATTGTATGCAAATGAGTCTTGTGACGAGCATGCGGGTTATTTTCGGCGATGACTGCAATGACGCGCCGTGTTCATCACGTTTTTGCGCTTTGGTAATGATGTAATTTCTCTCGAATTGACGCCCTTGATTTTCTTGCATTTATATACGCGTACTCAAACAATTCAGAAACAAGTCGTAGAACACGGTATGAAACGTAAATATCACAAGAAATACTTGACCGTCGATAACGTAGGACGTGAAAAATTTTTAGCGAGGAAATCCTGTTTCGTGTAGAATTAATCGCCTCCTTATTTCTTATCTAATCTCCAAGCGAGCTCGACTAAGATTTTAAGAGCGTTCTTGTAACATCCATTTCAAGTCAATAATAGCGAAAAAACCGCTGTATGGCTATATTTATGACAGCTGACAATGACGTGGGACGCGGTAAGAAAAGGAAGATATTACAGAGAGGAAAAGAAAAAAGCAAAAATGTACAAACTTTCGAAAACTCTTTTATAATTCATGAGCTCAACAACCTATCACGTCCGCTAATCTCCGTCACGTGCCCGTGTTTTAAACCCCGGTAAAACACTGTCAAACTTTAAGAATTTCATCCTTATTAGTATTCTTATATATAAAATACTAATAAGGATGACATTTTATTTCATTGCACGTGACCTATGAATATTAATTTCAGAACAGCAACTGATACAAAAATGGTGGGTGAATATTTAATGTTCTTTCAACGTAACACACGCAGTAAATTTACTATTGCAAAAAATTGGACTTTGTTCTTTCACCAATTTAAGAGTTCAGTACTGTGACACAGCGGTAATATTGGCGCTAGCAGTGTCCAAGCGTTGCACTCAAGAGTTGCCAGTTGTGAATACGCAAGGCTCCAGTACCGGATTTTTGTTTACCTACCATTCGGCCATTCCAGAAAACGGTTTTCAAATAATACTTTTTCAGTGGAATAGTCGACTTTGGGGTACCATTTTAAATTAACTTCCTCTCTTCCTCGGCATTTTTAGGCTTCCGAAAAGCTCTGGAACAAGACGCTATGTCCTCTTCGGTTAGTGTCGTTTTACTAAAGAGAAATTAATAATAACGATTTATTGACAGTATTTCTGGTCTACATGGTAGCTCTATATCCGTCATGCTAACTGAAAACTAACGACTTACATAATGTTATTCAAAAATCATTCACTATTTTACAAAATGCACTTAAAAACTGTTTAAACTATATCATCTAAAATACTATAATTATGTTCTTTGAGTAACTATAACTAAGAAACCTTATCAAGACAACTTGTAAGGTTAAACCTAGGCGCTTGTCGGCCCTTCTCTTTAAAATTGTAAAACAATTATTTTTGAAAGTATTTAAGGTGGTTCCGTAATTAATACAAGAGCATTTAGCTGTGACAAATTTTCCGTCATAACTTTTTCGATTTTAACGCGATGGCTGCGAAACTTTTTCATGACCCTTTTATTTGGCTTGCTAACTATGTGAGACTGAGCTTCCTTGTCGAGTCTCCAATTTTGTATCTAGCCTTCTTTAACACTATTTTAGCTGCTTTATTCAGGGCTTTTGGCCTTCCCCTTAGTTTCTTCCCTTCAAAACCTTCATTTCTCCATGATCATTCTACCACCCAACATTCGAATTTTTCCAGGTTTTTAGCAATTTCTACAACAGATAAGCCAGTAACAAATCGAAGTATACAGGCTTATGCTCTCACGCAGCTGAACGTTTTTGCGTTAAGGTGGTTCATCTTTCGTGATATTCACAAAAAAACAAGGAAGAAGCTCGAGCAATTCGGGCTATGAAATACAAAAATATGTGCCTGGAAAATATACTCGCGCACGCTCACCTTTGGCGCGGAAGTACACAAATCGAATATTCGAGTCAAAAGATGACACAACAAGTATGAAAATAGTGAATTATATTGAAAGACACAATTTTTGTTGAAATGATTCGCTTACCAAGTCCAATCGTACTGAAATACAGACTTATGAAGTAGAGGAAAGAACTTTTGGGACTCCCTGTACATTAGGAAGGTTTTTAATCGGAACAAACAATACGGCATTTTAAAAATGTAGCTGATGCGAATACACTGTATAGGCACATGCACTTTTTTAAGGAGCGAAGAGATTTCGTGTACTTCACCGCTCCAGTCTCTCTTTGACTTAAGACTTAAGGGAAGCAATGGTTAATTCTCTTTAGTTTGTCTTTGGTTAATAGACAAATGACTTGAAATTATCCAATCTCGTTATGGAGAGACTGAATGAAGGCTCCGCGATTTCACCAGATGACACAGAAAACAGTGGCATTACAGATGCTGTTCGAGAGGAAGACAGAGTACAGCTCCTTGCTGGCCACGCAACTGAAATAGCTTCTGTATCAAGACAGTCTGATGGTATTTACATTCAATACTCATGACAGAATTTTCACTGCTAATCACTCGTCTCCCGCGCACTTGTCTCCTGCGTAGCTAGCCTACGTGGCAGGCGTTAAAAGGGGAAGGGGAAGGAGGAATTTGGGCGCGCGAGGGAGAAAGGAAGGAAACGCGTGCAAGGAGACCATTGTTTTCTCCATTTTTCACGCTCAAATTTTGAGCGTGAAAATAGTGATTGGTCAGAATTAATTAAATGTCAATCTTCGACTTAATACCTTTTTCCGATCGGTTGAAAACAATATCACGCCATTTGAGTAACTAAACATATGTTGTTAGTGAAGCGCGATGAGATTTCTCCACGAGAATTCATCGTTAGAAGGCATCGATTTCAGCTTGAAAGCAGAACAGAAAAAAAGCAGTTAAAGAACCGTATGAAGGTTTTGAAAAGTATCATCTCCCAACGGCTTGTCGGTTTTACTCACTAGAAGAAAGAAAGGAAAAATCATGGTGCCTGTGTGCGTGTTATCTGCTAATTGACCCGCGATATCAACGGCAAGGTAGTTGAAGACGAACCCTCAGCGATTTTTGGTTGAGGACTTCTTCATGCTGGTTATAAAACCGCCATGAACATACTTTAATAATGAATTGCTGCATTCTTGCAGATCTTGGAAGTTCAGCTCCCTGCTACCAGCGTTCTTTTGTGTGCTCCGCTGGATCCAATTCGTTCTGTTAGAAATTCAAAGAGTGACGGCAAAGTGTTTTAATTTTTCTCAGACAAACATTGCATTGAAAGTTGCCAAGAGCCGCTACATTTCTTATCAAATAGTTTTCCAGCCCGATTCCTTCAGCAACAACTTGAATTGGATTTATGCTGGATTGGATGTCACTCGGCACGCGTCGTTGCAACTTTCAAGGAAGATTCCTTCAATGGACGACCGCATTTGGACTTTTTTATAGTACCTTCACTTTAGATTTGTTGTATAGGAAAACAAAAGAAAAACAGTGCGAGAAATACGACTAGAATACGTGCATCGTGGCCAGACTTATTTGACAGCTAGTCATTCACAGTTGCGTTATTTTTGTTATTTTTTTAATTAGTAGGCGGGATGGCGAAAACAATGGCTTGCTTGCAGGCGTTCCCCTCCTCCCTCCTCCCTCGCGCGCGGTCTCGCGCCCTTACTCCCTTCCCCTTCCCTTTCGAACGCCTGCCACGCAGGCTATTGAGTAGCTAGAAAATAGCAGTTGCGCTGGAGACTATGTTATAACATATTGCCCCCTTAAATTTTTTTACTTCAAAATTGCGGAAAGAAAATGTTAATGATCAAAAGCTGATACGGAAAAAAGCCTATTTTCTGGTCCGAAATTCCACTGAGCTACAGTAGATATACCGATGCAATTTTGAATGTTGTGACGTCCTCGGTTGCCGTCGTCAATGCTATCCATTCATGGTTTTCACGCAAGCGTCAACCAGAAAAAACTGAACAAAAAAAACGTCATAATAACTCAATTCATTGATAATATTATCCTTTTCTGATTGGCTCGAATCCCCTGAGAAATTCTTCATAACCGACTAGCGTTGACCAAATTTGGAAGACGTTTGTAATATCCGGTATTATACTACTGCATGAGAAATTTCTGCAACTTGGTTGGCTCAGAGCAGTGTATTTCTGCTTAATTTGAAATACCTACAGTGAAAATTACACATATTTTGCGGGTAGTAGTATAAACAAATAATAGCATGTTTTGTACGTGATATCTGGCATAAATACCACTCGCGATATTTTAAATTAAAATTGCCTCAAATTAATTACGTATAATAATTTTGAAATATCACTAGTGGTATTTGTGCCAAATGTCGCTACAATTCATGCTATTACCTATACAAATAACGTCAATAGTGCAGGCTATCGCCGGCAAAACGAAAGGCAACCGAGAAGTACTGGGGACGAAGTTGCGTTTGTTCCGGTAGAGCAGGAGAAAATGGCGGAAGATTTTACACGTTTTGCAAAGTAGATATTGCCAAACTTTTGCCTTAAAAACGTGGCAAGAACAGCAAAAACACTGTTTAACGCGTGACAAATGAAGAATATGAAGAGTAATCTCCTATACTTAATATTCCTTTACATCCTGAATTTGCGGAGGAGCGAACAACTAATGACGGGAACTTAACATCGTTCGAGGTATATAAGCTAGGGTGTGAATTGTTTCGAATGTATACTGAAATAGTTATTAGATTCGGCTTCCGTATGATCTGAAGAATTATGAGGATCGATGTTAGAGGGTGTTATTCACCTCGACGGATAACGCCCTTTTCGATCTTCTCAGCCGTATCCAATATTCGCTAGATATGCGATGTTAACATTTTCCCTTTCATAAGCGGCTAGTTTCAAGCAATTTTTGTCGATAGCATTGTCATAAGCTGCCACCGGTTACTTGATGTTGTTCCTTCCTTGTTTTAGGGGAATTTTCTGTTGACCTGCCAAGAAGCCACAATGAGGGACAAAAGTGTTGACACACTTCCGTAAAATGGCCCCTTTTTGCATAGTGGATATACTTATCCCCTTCCCCTGTCTACTCCAACCCCTTCCCCCCAAAATCAATGTTGAATTTTAGACCCTCAAGTCTTTTTTTTACTTCAGACAACATTGATTCGGGGGGTCGGGGGATTTACGGCGTTTAAAAGGAATGAAATAATAAATGAATGAAATGTTTGTTAAAAGCACCCGTTTTAAACAACTGTGTCAACTACTTTTGTCCCTGATTGTCTGAAATATGTATCTGTGTTTTCCGGCTAGATTTTTGACGCTGCTGAATTTTTGTGCGATGACGTTACTCTATGGGCCAAATTGTTTTTTTTAGAAACAACAATTTGTAAAGTTTCGTCCTGATTTGTAGTATACGTAGAGTAAAATGTACGAAGCGTATGTCATCACTTAATCTTGTACTTCCGCGCGCGTTCCTGATACCCTGTGGGGTCGAGAGGAAATCATTTGTGTTATGATCAATGCCGTTGCAGCGGATGTAATGTTTTCACAAGTATTATCAATAGTGGAAAAAGGATGGAAACACTAAGGTGCAATGGAAATTGTTCTGGTAAATGATTAACTTAAGCGAATGAAGTACTGCAGAGTAACTGAGGGGACATGCATTATTTTTGACATTGACTTGTGCCATTAGTGAAAGGACGTGAACAATATACAGGTTATGAACCTCATAAATGATGGGCCAGCCGTTTGTGCTATGTCCTATATATAGATGTGTGTTTTTTTTGGAGACCTTTTCAAACCTAAGTGATCCAAACCTTTAGCGTAGGTAGGCGTCGAACAGGTTAGACCAGGTTTTGGAATGTACTTTTGTAATGATTTTAGATGACCGCCTGCCATTTATTCAGTGGCATAATTTTTTTATTGATGTTGGATGGACAACTATTTCATTTCCCAGCTCGTAAATCACAGAATACCAAAGAAATTGTTTTCAAGATAGACACACCAGTTTGCGTCATCGCCAAAACAGCAATTACTTTTGCCCAGAAGTTCACTTGATGACAAGGAAAGCGGGATAACATGTGATCAATGACGGCCGTGCGCTGGAAAATTTTCCTTTTTTATGCGCTAATTCCTCACGAAAGGCAAAAGAAGATTCCGCTATGTAGAAAGTACTTCGCAATACGTATTCTTGGCAAGAAAAATTCCAGCGATGTGGTGCAAATAAGGAGTTTCAACGGTTAACCACGAGAATACATATGGACATTAAGAGGTCATAACAGACTCATTTTACTTTTCGTTTTCCGAAACGTGGTTAACCGTTGTAACACGAAGGAAGCAGTGTTTTCCTCAGTTTGAGCTGTCGTTTTCTTTGAGAGTCAAATACCAGTTCACGTTTCAAAGCTCTCTTTTCATTTTCTCTGCCGACAATAGACAAAAACACAGGGTTTCGCTTGAGAAATACAGTCCAAATACACAGACATATGCGCTCATGTCACGCTATTTGCGTTGCGTTATCATGTCACTCATGGTGTCACGAGGTGGGATTGAAAGTAATTGTTTTCGTGGACACTTGCAATGTTTGCTACGCTGTCCTTAGTTTTTTATTGAATTGGCCATGAATTTACCTTCACTTTTCCGTAGTTTCGATATTGAACGCAGTGACGGCCGCTCCTCACTAACGTTCCATATTTCCGTGACTGGCCAGTGACTATCTCCACTACTTGTCAATCCTTACCCTACCCGTGATTGTTTGCGCCTTAACAATCGGATAAAGTGAAGAACGAGAAATATTCACTTTATTAAAAATATTTTCAGTACGCATACCCTTGAAATTCATCAAAAGTTGTACATGTGTGCGAGTTTCAGCGTCAGTTTTTAGCATGTAAACCATATCGACGTTTATTCTGGATATCGCAGCCCTTTTATTACGTCATCACGTAATTCGAATTGGCCCTATAATTCGGTCGTGAATAAGTCAATGTCACCCCCACCACCAATAACATAATTATGTTATTGATTCCTTTAATTTCAGTTAAAATCAGTGTCATAGACGGCTCAACTTGTGTGCAGTAGCACAATTTTGCATTCAGACAATGAGGGACAAAAGTGTTGACACACTTCCGTAAAATGGCCCCTTTTTGCATAGTGGATATACTTATCCCCTTCCCCTGTCTACTCCAACCCCTTCCCCCCAAAATCAATGTTGAATTTTGGACCCTCAAGTCTTTTTTTTACTTCAGACAACATTGATTCGGGGGGTCGGGGGATTTACGGCGTTTAAAAGGAATGAAATAATAAATGAATTAAATGTTTGTTAAAAGCACCCGTTTTAAACAAGTGTGTCAACTACTTTTGTCCCTGATTGCAGCTTGAAACACCTGAATCCATTCTAACACCCGGAGACGTACCTCCCGAGAGAGCACCGAAGCCTTGCAGGCTGACGACGCAGGACAGTGCTTATGACAGCGGCGGAAGCCAAGAGAGCATTTCCTTAGAAAATGACAATGCCTTTGACGGAGAAAGGTACATGGACTGTATAAAGGGCATAAACATAGTAAATTAGCAGTAACCTCTGCGGTCTATTGTTGACTGCATTTTTAGGAAGATTTACAGTTGTACGTACCTGTGAGAATCCATAGTACATTATTTTTCTAAAGAATTTTGCATGCGAACTGAACAATCAATGTAACCCCCGTGAGAGCACACTATTAACTAATTCATTTCGCATACCTTTCATGGTGAGAGTCATAAACGTGATTTAACATATTTTCCTTATGAAGGCAACATGATGTGCGGAACCGGCTACATGTTGTCAAATCGCCACCCATTGCCTGCACCCAGTCCCGTAAGTGCATTCATCTGGATGCCAAAGGATAAAATTCTAGCCGACCTCGCATGACCAAAGCTTGTCCTGAAATCTTTGTGCTCGTCAATGGCAGTAATATTATATTTAGTGTGTCGTCAATTTGATTAACTTACAAATGCATTATTGCTCAGTAATGTCTACACTATATCAGTCAGTAGTCAAATGCTTTTGCTACCTCTTCTAACAGGAAGAAATTTTCTTTTGAAATGAAAATATTTATAGCGTTATATTAAAGGAGCATGCAGAAAGCTGGGAAATTGACATGAAGAGACTAAAAGTGTCTGATTTCGTGCTTGGAGAGGGAGAATTTGGAGTTGTTAAAAGAGGTACCTATCGCGGACTTGATGGAAGGACCTGTAATGTCGCAGTAAAGCAGTTAAAAGGTATCACTTGAATCAAGAACGTTTTTTAATACTCGGAAAATAAAATTTTGTTCGCCAAATTAATCAGTTGCACTATTTTTTTTTTTTTTTTTTGCCATTCTCCGCAATGAAACCTGCAACTGAAACGGACGCTATGTACTTCACTATTTTCTTTCTTCTACTGACTTTAAATTTTATTTCCGATTATTCAATGATAAATAGAATGATATGTGTGGAGATTAGAACTCAGAACAAACTCTGAGTTCCAGAATTTTAACAGATAAAATTATATTATCACGGCAGATATTAAAAACTCACCTGATTAATCACTGGGCTTTTCTATACAGATGGCACAAGTATCACTGACAAAAATGATCTGTTAGGGGAAATACAGATGTTGAAACAAGCTGGATGGCATCCAAACATCGTTGCTTTAATAGGAGCATGTACTCAAGAGGGTATGTTTTACCCTAGTCAGTATGTCCTTCCGCATTATCTGTTAACGTTGATTTAACAGGGCTCAATTTTCATTACTTTATTATCAATTTATTATTTTTCTAGAGGAGATTCTCGTTGTGACTGAACTTATCCCTAACGGAAGCCTGGAAAAATTCCTGAAATCAAAGCGGATGGTAGGCGTTCCTGGCGAAGCGAGTACTTATGAAAATGTGCATTTTGGGCTAAACGACCGGGAGTTACTTGTTATTGCATATCAAATTGCTTTGGGAATGCAACACTTAGAGGAGAAAAAGGTATGAACTGACAGAAGTTCTATTACCCTTCTTAAGCGCATTGTATCAGTAACTGATAAATTCAGAAAACCGTTACAGCCAGAAATAGTCTGTGTTGCAGGGAAAAGCTAACCAGGCGTGAGAAAACTAAACCTCAACCTTGAGGGATTCAAGTCGCTGGAAAAATCGAACATACGACAGAATGAAACTATTTCAAGCCAAGGAAATTCAGTCTTTGATAAAATTTAATCTTGGGCAAGCTCTCTTCCATTTTCAAAGGATGGTACTCTTTCCGCTTCACTGAGCCTCTCCGTTTGCTTGCCACATTGGTGAATGAAAATTAAGGGGCTGCCCGCATTCTATAAGCCATATTGTACGCCCGTTATATATGTTGATAAAAAGACCATAGTGTATACTTGTATTATAACTGACATAAAAGAATGAAAATTAAACCCTTTCAAAAGCAGAGGAGGGGAAGGGAGGTCGAGTTCCTCTCATGGTTGAACCATCACTATTTGGATATCAATTAAGAATCTAAGAGATGACCGTCACAGGTCGCCCGGCAGTTTTATATCCCATAATATTAACTTCTTTTGGTGGAGCGTCTATGAAAAAAAAAATAAACCAAAACAAAACAAACAGACGATTGAAGGTCTGCGACCAAACTTGCCACTCTTTGGTCAGGAAATTGACCACCCAAGAAAATACCATAACATACCATAATGCTCTTTGTTTGTCACCCCAAAATTTTGCATAAGCATAGTTTTCAGCTTCTCTTGGGGCCATTTCAACTCCCAAGAGAAATTGTAGACAATGCTTATGCAAAATTTTGGGGTGACAAACAAAGAGCATTATGGTACGTCATGGTATTTTCTGTAGTGGTCAGTTGTTTGTTGTTGCAATTGCACCTCTATCAGGACTAAGATAGCCTCCTATGCAGATCGTTCTCAAGCGTTCTCACTTATTTCGCAGTTATCTTTTGTATGTTTGAGTCTCTCCCTACAGGTATTTACATTTTATACTTTTGCTATTATCATTAGAGGGTCGATTCTATTCTTTTCTAGTGTATTCATCGAGACCTTTCAGCTAGAAATGTCTTCATTGGCGAAAACCTCGTGGCAAAAGTTGGTGACTTTGGATTGGCAAGGGATATCTCGTTCGATGGCATTTACACCAAAACATCTCCTGTAAGTACATGTTAGTTCGGGAATCGCTCTTTTTCTAGTATCCTTAGTTTAACCGTACAATCCAAGTACGCTAGCACAAAGTTCTTTACTTCTACCTTTTCCTTTTCCTAACCTACTGTCTGTAGCTTCTAAAAAGAGATTTTTTTCTCTTCTATAGGGTAAAGTACCTTGGAGATGGATGGCGTTAGAATCGTTAAAAGATCGTGTATATACTTCCAAAAGTGACGTGTAGGTGTCCTAACTGCTTGTGTCCAATCGTTAAGGTCATCTCGATTTTTTTTCAAGTAATTCCATACCATTTACTTATGTATGTAAATTGAATTATTCTTTGACTTATATTGATATCTTTCTGTTTCTTTCGTTTCCTTAAAGATGGTCGTATGGTATTGTGTTGTGGGAGATTGCCACTTATGGTGGGTATTAAAAGTAGACAAACTTCTAAGTTGTCTTCTAATTAAGATATATAAAACTTACCATTTTATATATAATAAATACGTTCCGTAGAGTATTAGTAACACCAAAAACGAATACAAACATATCACGATATTTTGTTCTAGGGAATAGGCTATTTATATTCTTGAAGATCGGTTTGAGAAGTATTTTTTGCAAACGCTGTGCATAGTGGAAAATTCATGTTTTCCAGAAATAAAAAATGCGAGCGAAATTGTAAGCCTAAATATTACCGAATTTCTGTCTTGAGTAAAGTTGCCTGAAGAACATGATCGAAAACAAAATTTAAACCAAGATTATGAGCTAGATAGAACACAATGAAGTTGACAATAGGCCTGACTGTGTTTTACAGTTACACGTGGAGACGAGGCTGGGTTGACCTAATGATGATAAATCAGTTAGTTGTTATGCTAACTAGTATTTTTTAAATATAATAATCATGAGAAAAGGAGACTGTTTGTATTAAAACAAGGCCAACGTCAGTCTCACATTCACTAAAAGGCTAAGGGCACCAAGCTCATAACTGTAAAATAGTCTATTGTCCATGAAGTACTTCCCCACAGAGGAACTGGCCAGTATTTGGTCAAGGAAATCAAAATAACACACTCCAAAAACTCTTTAAAAACCATTACTTCCAACCAAGATGAATTATCAAGTCCGTTGTTGTCAATTAATTCTTTGAAACTCCTTGACTAACTCCTTGACTTTGCGGAAGATGTTTCTTTCTTGGCCTTGCAAATCGATTTTTCACGAAAACCGGAAAGCCATTATAAGCCCTATACTAAGCTGTGACGAAATGTGTTGCTCGAGAAAGGACATTTAATCATCTTGACTTTTTTTAGTTTATTTTATTTCTGACCAATCATTTAAAACGTCGAAAACTTATTTTAAACAGGTCAAACATTCTCATTATAAGTAAACGTTTTTGTTGTTGTTTGCTTTTCGTTTGCTTGTTTGCTTGTTTGTGTTTTCTTTAGTTCGTCTAAGTCGATAATAAATGTGTTATTGGACGGTTTAGTGTGTAGCATCGTGGGATATTTTAAAGCTAAGCTTAAGACCTTTGTTTTTCGACAAGGATATTTTTAGACTTTCAGTTTTCTTCTTTTTTTGATTTTTAGGACTTTTAGACTTTTGATTTTTCCGATTCTTAGGATTTTTTTCTTACATTTTTTAGTGTATATATTATAATATATTTGACACTGTAAAGCGCATTTGGGCGTTAGGAAAATGCGCTATAGAAATAAATTATTTATTATTATTATATTGCTACCCGTTTCTTGTAATATGACCTAAAATTTGGTGGATGTCTGTAGGTGAGGTGCCGTACCCTAACATAATAATCCTAGCGGATCTAATCAGTTGGCTGTCCATGGGGAACCGTATGTCACGTCCGGAACATAGCTCAGACGAACTGTAAGTTTGCAATTGTCCTCTATACAAATGAATAAATAAATATTCAAAAATTCATTAATCAATCAATATTTTAATCAATATTTATCCAGGGGCATCCAATTTAGTAGAGCTAGTTTAAATGCAGCCCTGACACAACACAAAAGTAAAGACATTAAAATATTAAAACCAGAAAATTAATTAAGTTACAAACTTAAGCCAAAATGTACCGCAGGCGTTAATGTTTAAAATGGCGCTTTAGCTTGATTTTAAATTCGCTGAGCGTCTCTACTTGTCTAATGATCCCCCGGAGCTCTGGCGCGTCACGTTCTATTAACTGCGATTTACTGTTTCAATGTAAATCTTTATAGATTTAGGGCCTGTTTACATGGAGGTTGGGGGACACAAGGTAGGTGAGGTAACATGTGACGGGTCACCCCACCTATCATGTTAACGTGATCAAATTAAAATGACCTGTAACCTGGTATCTCCGTTACGTTGTAGTTACCTTGTTACTCTTAAAGTCGGTACAATACATGTCCCCATACATGACGAACGTACCGCTATAACAGTGTTGAGCGTTGCACTCAAGACTTATCAGTTGTGAATACACAAGGCATTAAGACACGCTTTTCCAGGAATGTCTTTGAAGTTTAAATAACATCATCCTAGGAATTTGGAGGGAAATGAATTCTGGCAGTCGTGAAAGCAATACGCCATTTGCTCGATGACGTCTTTTACTACTAAGACCAGACTTCATTTCGTTCTTTCTTTCAAATTTAAAATTGATAATCCCAGCGAGGTTTAAATAACAAAAGCCCTAGTTTACACAAGAAAGCAAAACCCTGAATTATTCTGGTAGCAGTAGTAAAATGACGTCATCGTGAATATGGTCTATTAATGGAATTGCGTAAGAAGCTTGAAAGAAAATTCAGGACTTCAACGGGATTTGAACCTGTGACCTCGCGCTCTAACCAACTAAGCTATGTTGGGAGCTATTATGTTGGGAGCTGGTCAGTTATGTGTTCATGTTCCCGTGAAAGAGATGAATGTGGAAAAATAATGTATATGAAATAAATCATATATGAGAACTGTTCCAGGCTCCGAGATAGTCGGGTCTACTGAATTGAGAAGGGGCGAACATAAAAAAAAAAGAAAAGAAACGAAGAAAGAAATCAAAAACGGGAGGAAGCTGGGGAGATGAATGACGGCGGAGCCTGTAATCTCTGCCAATTTTTCGCATGCCTTACACTTTCGTGTCAGTTTTCCCCCATTATCTCGAAGCCTGGAACAGGCTACTTAACAGTCGGATAGCGTTTCCTTCTTCAAGACGAGTTGTAATTAGGTATTACAGATTAATTATTCAAATATTTTCTGCTGTTATTTGTAGGTATGAAATGATGCGTTTATGTTGGTTAGAAAACCCTTTGATGAGACCCACATTTGCTGAAATAACGGAGCGATTCCAGTATTATTTACGAGAATATAAGGTGCTGTCTTCAGTCTTCCTTTGTTTAATCCATTAAATACTGTAAAGTGAAATCACTGAACAAATTTATTGCTAGTCCAAGAAAAGCCAATTTCGGTTTCTGTCAAAAATTATTGGTTAATTACTATTTATCAGCCACAAAAAAGGGAAAGCCGCTGTCGTTGACTTTCACAGGACCAAAAAAAACAAGAATCCGTAAACTTAAACATGGCGGAAACACGCGACCCCGTTGCGGTGAACTCGAGAGGGCGGAATGTCTAATATAAACAGTATTACGACACATTTGTTTGTTTGTTTATATATATTTCTTTACACCCATTTAGAGAAATTATGTGAATGTAACCGACGGTGGCTCAGAAAAGGACCCAGAAGTCTCGTTATCGGATGGGATTTCCTTGACCAAAACCACGACGGTTTGACAACTGGATGAGCACGCTACGAGGCAGTTCTTAGTATTGGTAGCAATAGAACATTTGTCAAACACCTGCAAGATCAAATTATGGTCAAAAGATTGAAAGGATACTGATACCCACACCACAACACACAAGCTAACCAAAAGTGGTTTCTGCAACACGAAGAAACTTAACCGCATTATTTTATTGCGATCTAAAAGTCGCAAGTTTGCTTAACTAAGATGACCAGTATGGATTATGTTTTTACTCATTGTGCACAATTTTTAACCGGGTTTGTTAAATCGTTATAACCTCTCTCAGGTGAAGTCACTGCTCCTGATCGTCCATTTAATTATTGTCATTAACAATGTCCAAAGTAGCCATTCGGAATGCAGCCATTCTCTTTTTCCTTTTATCCTTCTTCTTTTCCTCTGTGTTACCTTTACTTGCTCTGGCGTGATTTTTGGGCTTAAAAATGTCGGGATTTGGCCTTTTCCCGATGTTCGGTTAAAAAATGGCTATTAATTGTTTTCAGTAGGTCCATTTCTGAAAATCGAGTCGTTTTGGATTTTATATCATTAACGTTGATTATGTTGTTATTATAGATGGTTTTCACAGTGACTTCATCAAATTGTAAAGTCAAAATAGCTAGGTTTTACGAATTCTCATTTACATTAGGTTGAAGATAAAAAGTAAATCTTTGTACAAGTTTCCATTCCCTTAGCATGTTTCATTTCGAAAATACGGCAATTTGAACTTCCGAGTTTTCACAGTGTGTGATATCAAAATAGGAATGCTGTCTTGTTGAAAAAAAGCCTCTCCTCTTGATTTTCAGCAGTATAACCATTTTAAGTAATAGAAAATATGTTTATGCGCACGTATGCTAGTTCTCGAGTGAAAAGAAAGAGCTTTTATAGAAAAAGTGAACTCCAGATGTTTTTGTTGATTTCCGGTGGCCATATTGGTGGACCAAAACGGTCCACCAATATGGCGTCTCCATACAAAGATCTACAAAGTTGCGTGAAACGTTTCGGCAAATAACTCAGAAACTGTGGGCCACAAAGACCTGAGACTTATAGTAGTCTTTTATAACATTTCATTTTCTTGGCTCCTTCCACTGGATGTTTCCAATCTATTTTTTCGTTGCGTGACAGTGAAAACGATCTATTGTTTAAATTTATTTCTCTGTGGGTGTTTCTCCTTATTACATAGTATTCTGTGTTATGTAAAACATGCTTGCTTAACTAAGTTAACCAGTATGGATTATGTAAAATGGTAAAATTTATCTTTAAAATGATCTTAACTGCATAAAAACCTACGAAAATCACCTACAAGAAAATTAATAACAGTAACTGCTTCAAACTTTGTAATGAATAGACAACATATTTAATTTTTATTAAGTATTTTAGTATTTTAAATATTCACTTATTTAGCGTTTTAAGAGTATATTTTATGAAGTATCCCCAATTAGCCCTATTTAGGCCAATTTTTCTTTTTTCAACTTTACATGACAAAAATTCTCCATTTTTTTTCGTTCCCAGGCCCCGAAATCGTGTCCCAAAATCATGTCGATAATTGTTAATTTTTAGCGAAAAACAAAACTAGCCAAAGTTAACGATTACTTTCTCTAAATGTGCGGTTATATTTACGATATTTATTAATCACCCTATCTGGAAGTCGTAAAATACGTTGGGAAAGTGAAAAATAAACCATGTAAATCGGGGTTCGAAGCATCCTCGGAGACCCAGGGGCAGATAGTGGGGACAAGGGAAAGTCTAAACGGGCGGAAAAATGAGGCGCGAAGAAAAGTAAAGAACGACGAGAAGAGCCCCTGGGGACAATGTCTTACCAGACCAGTTCCAAACGGTCGCCGCCGTTCTGGCTTCTGATTGGTGCCAGAAAAACACAAGTTTTCTGGCACCAATCAGATGCCAGAACGGCGGCGACCGTTTGGAACTGGTCTGGTAAGACATTGTCCCCAGGGGCTCTTCTCGCCGTTCTTTACTTTTCTTCGTTCCATATATATTTTTCCGCCTGTTTAGACTTTCCCTCGCCCCCTTTACCTGCCCCTGGGTCTCCGAGGATGGGTTCGAAGTCGTCGAACTCGAAAGACGCCGTGACAGGCATTGACCGCTCGGCCAAAACACGGTCATCACTTCAAGCGGCCTAGTCGTTTAAAACATGCGTATTTGAAATATGTACGGGTTGATATGAAAAGCCTGGGATCTAATTAACATTTAAGCCCCAAATTCGTAAAATTCGTACTTGTTCGAGCGAAAAATATATGTAAATCGGCGTTTGAAAAACACTCCTTCACAAATGTTGGCGATTTTGCGGAGCGCCCCCGTCCTTCTTGTAATTTGCATCACGTTTGTCTTGTGTTGTGTAGAGGCCGTGCAAAACGACTAAGACAAGAAGGAAAACGGCGATGGTGGGAAATACAGCCAAAAAGGATATCCATCATTTTGGGCCCAAATAAACAAGTAATCTTTGAATCTATAAATTCCAAATTTGTCGTAAATTTATTAAGTTGCGCCCGGTTTCATGTTCAGCAACTGATAAATGTTCTATATGTCTGTTGGCAGTAAACTTCTATACGAATTGTACAATTGCAAATCTCCTCAACAAGACGCTGATGATCGTGATGAAGAAATGGATCCAGAGGAAAGCTTAGGCAAAACAAACTCCATTTTAAAGATTCTTATGCAAAACGTCGGACAGGAGTGTGGGATACCTAGTGTGATAATAAATCATAGACTTTGAGACGAACGTGGCTCTTTATCCCGCGATAAAAACCTTCCACGGGACGAGAATGCTTTTCGGCCGCCATTTTGTTTAGCCTTCTTCATCCAGCCCCATAGCCTTTTTATTCAAACTGCGCATGAGCAGAACCAATTTTTCAGTCTCAAGCAAATGTCTCCCTCAAAGGGCTCAATTTTTTGCAATGGAAAATACAAACGCGCTTGACATTTACAAAAACTAATGTGCTACAGAAACATAACTACAATACAGAGAAAATACTGACAGAATAGCATACATACTACAGAAACGCTACCTGCTATACAGAGTAGCCTGGGACCAGGCTTGGTAGTGAGGGGGGGGGGGGAGG
>CALNXI010001232.1:84364-105857 GCA_942486025.1 Porites evermanni
GGATGGGGGGGGGGGGGGGGGGGGAGGCAAAAAACGGGGTCAAATAAGAAAAATATCGGGGAACGTAGCGAGCTGAGCGGTATCCTGGGGAGGGGGAATGGGCAGCGGAGCCTGGAGTCATGCCTTTGATGCCGCCGTTCCATGATACCAGATTCTGGTATCTAGCTCTGATTGGTCAAATGTCTTCATGTTGACAGCTTCGCGGTGCTGTTGACAGTATCGCGCTCTTTCAATATCACGCTTCTACAATTCGGGAACAGATTTTTTAATACACAGATTTCGAGCAAGCAATACAAATTTCTTTGCGAGACTTTTCACTTATCCCTCGGCTCCAAGAAGAGCAAAATATATGCCTGTGATCTGTTGCAAAAAGAAAAAGAAGTATTCAAAATATGGAGCATTTCTTACACTATCCTGTGATAAACTACGGTCACATTTATAAAGCGATTGACAGTAAATCGACGTTCAAAAGGTAGAGTATTATAATCACGTGCACGCTCCTACCAAAAGCGTGATAAAACCCAAAAGTCAGTGGATGTAGGCAAAGAATGCATTTTGCGTACAGCTAAGCCTTGTGCTCCGAGAACACGTAAACCAAAACTGTATGGAGATACCCCGTGAGCAGATTTTTTCCCTCTTGCTTGGCTTTTACTTGTTTTAGCGTTCACGAAGTCCGCCTCGCTTGTCAGTCGCGTACTTAACAAACCAAATACGCAACCGACAAGCGACGCGAACGACTTCGTAAAAGCTAAAGGCCATGCATGTAAGAGAGAAACTTGCTCGCAGGCTAGTACAAAGATAAGAACGGTTGAGAAAACTCAGGGAAAATGATTATTACTAATTTTTACACGATTTTGAGCAGACATACCTTATAAAAGGGACAAAAAATTCAACAGGAATACACTCAAACTGAATAGTCTGTCGCCTAAGGTGCTAAACTCACACATTTTTCCTCTGCGGGATGTAAACTCTACCAAAAGCAATATTTCGCCTCTTACATTATAAGAAGCTATGTCAACGAGCATTATGACGCAAACTGCGAACTTGAGGGATCTCCTTGAGAATCTATTCGACTCTTCTTCCCCGGTCGAACACGGCGCATTTTCCTCTGAAATGTCTTTATTTCACTTTGCCGAAGCTGGTTTTACTCCAATCGGCGATCGAAGTTAAGTAGATCTCTTTGCTTACACTATTACTTCATCTCGAATTCAAATATTTTTTTTACAAAAGCGGCATAATTAGCTCACGCTGACATCCGTGATGAGAACTTGACGTGTTGACATTAATTCAGTGACAAGTTAATTGCCGGAGGGCGGATCGGCGGCATCAAAGACATATGTCTCCAGGCTCCGCCACCTTTTCTCCTCCCCAGACTACCTCCCGGCTCGCTTCGCTCGCAGATTTTTTTTTTATTTTTTTCACCAACGCCGATTTTTTCTCATTTTCCCACAATGCGGAGCCTGGTCCCAGGCTGATACAGAGAAAATACTAAAAGAACTTAGTGACAGCCAACAGCTTGCAGTTAGAAAGATATCCAATTCACAATTGGGCTAAATACTTTGACACTCTAATAAAGGAAAAATGGCGGGCGAGAGGATTGTCCTTCATTTTGGGTTAGTGTTAACATTTTTGTCTACATATCATACTAATGTTTGATACAGACTGACAAATCAAAAGAAATAAGGATAAAATACTAAAAAAGTGGTTAGAGAATAGGGCTTTTCTACTAGAACAACAACTGCCGTGGTTCTTTACCTACTTTCAAAGTTTTCAAGAACGAAATAACATTATAGGTGATTATATTTTCTGGTTGGCAGTTTAATTTTTTGTTGAAAAAAGTCATTTTTAAGTAGGGTAACCCCCTTTTCCAACCATTTTCGTTTTCATTCAGCTGGGATAAATTCGTCCCCAGACTCCTCTCATTTTGTTCGTCATCATGCTGACGATTACCTATGGCGTGAGCGGCAAAAAATTGTTTTTGCTTCTTTTTCCGGGCCACATCCATGAGAAGAGGAATTTTTGTCCACTAGCTTTGGAGTTTCCATTTATTTTGCTCACTAATTGGTCTGTTGCAGAGGCTATGTATTTTAGAGTATGTATTCAAGTACTTTTTATTTCCAACACCTTTCAGTATTTTCATATGTCAATACCGCAGGCATGTTGTTATATAGCTAGTGGATCTGTCTGCCCTAGAATCCTGTTTCCCTTCAAGGTCCTTAACTAACATATATTATTATTATTTTTGCACTGTATATTGTGTTGGACATAGCTGCATTACAGTTTGTTGTTTGTGTTGGACGTGGCTGCATTGCAGTTGTTGGTCGCTCAATATCGGTGGTTTCTCTAACAATTTAGCTATTAACCAATTTTATTTATTTGTTTCTTTGCCTACAACACTCTCGTTTACACACACCCTCCCTTCCCACCTAACCCACTATTGTAGTGGAGATTTTGGAACCTTTTCATTAGGGATTCCATACCGTAATGCCACAAAGGTTGCATGCTACAAATAGCTAGACTGCTACCAGGTGGTGTGCGCACTACGATCGCTAAGCATCATGGCCGGTATTCAAAATCTGATCATTTATGTCAAGACGGCGTGGAGTGAAAATCTCGACTGCGGAGTGAATATTCGTTAACTAGAAATACGTTTTCGCAAAAATCTCGCGAAGCTAAAAGGGTCAGCAGTGAGAATAAAAAGTAAAAAGCCAACGGGTAAAAAAACAATGAAAGAAAAGAAAAAAAAAAAAAACAGAAGATGCCACGCGGGGATATGAACGCGCATCCCAACTTCCTCTAGTGATACCAGTGTGGCCTCTAACCACTGGGCCATGCGATCACTATGGCCATTTCCCTTGAAAATTGATAATGTTGAAGTATCTTTCTCTGCCATTCACACTGTTTGAACCTTATGGAGCCGTATTTATCATAAATTCAAAGATACATTTGAGGAAAAATAGCTCAAACTTGTATTTCAAAACCATTTCGCATTATCTCCGTGTTTATTCACTCTCGGGCTTTACTGTAGGCTGCTCGATTAACGAACTGGTCTTCTTTGCTGCTTTCGCTGAAGTTCAGGTCACCGTTCTTTCGGTGTTAAACCTTCCACGACAAGGATTTCCTGCCACCTGTCCAGTCGGGCACTGTTGTGTTTGNAAAAAAAAAAACGGAAGATGCCACGCGGGGATATGAACGCGCATCCCAACTTCCTCTAGTGATACCAGTGTGGCCTCTAACCACTGGGCCATGCGATCACTATGGCCATTTCCCTTGAAAATTGATAATGTTGAAGTATCTTTCTCTGCCATTCACACTGTTTGAACCTTATGGAGCCGTATTTATCATAAATTCAAAGATACATTTGAGGAAAAATAGCTCAAACTTGTATTTCAAAACCATTTCGCATTATCTCCGTGTTTATTCACTCTCGGGCTTTACTGTAGGCTGCTCGATTAACGAACTGGTCTTCTTTGCTGCTTTCGCTGAAGTTCAGGTCACCGTTCTTTCGGTGTTAAACCTTCCACGACAAGGATTTCCTGCCACCTGTCCAGTCGGGCACTGTTGTGTTTGCAACCCCTGGTTATTTGCCTCAGAAATATTTTGCGATTTGCCAAAGTACAATAAACAGAGGATGAATAAAATTGAGCCCAAGTCTCTACACGTGTTGCCTGGAAACCCAAAATGCACGATGACGTCATGTTGCTTGGCGTCTTTAGGATTTGTTTATGGCTTGTTGCTAGGCAACTTCGGATACCAAACCGAATGATTTATGACCAAAGCGAAATCGCAGTTCCCTTGGGATCCTCGCGTGATACGCGCGCTGCGCGCGCGACAAATTTATAAACTCGCTCCACGAGAATTATGCTGTAGATATATACGATTTTGCTTTGAATCTATTCCGCAAGCTCTTGAAAAAGAAAGTCTGTCCAATTCTCAGGGAAAAAACAGTCTCATTGAAAAAAAATCAGTGCAACTAGTGCTAAGGGGTACTGATATGCATAGCTGTGATATACTCATAAAATACTAGGAGCTTCTTCAGAATACCCGGTCACGGTGTTTAAACACAGTGAGCTTATTTTGTTTTGTCATTCAGCACTGTAAGATGCTCACTTGCTAGCTGTAATAAGAGAATCGAAGGAAGTTGAGGGGGTCGTCTTTTCAAGGACTTGTTTCTCTGTTGGCATTAAGTATGCCTTTCGTTTTGCTTAACGTCTGTATTTATCATCACATGAAGACAAGTAGAGAGTATTTGTGTACAGTGAACTTGTGTCCTCTTTAATAATGAGTCATAGAATGTCTAATAACTGGATTGAAACTGAAAATGTTATATTTGTGATTACAAAGCCTGATGCAGTCAATAGATTTTAAAAGCTTCAGCCACTATTTGTTTAATGATTGTGTCAGTATGTACAAACACATGTTATCACATATTTTTTGGATTATAAAAAGTGTTCAAAATGTGAAATTCATACATGTTTACAAATCTCCTGTAATCAGGGCTGGGGCAACATAGCTTGAGACCCCTTTCCTTTCTCCACACCCCAATTTTATAATTTAAATATGGTGTCATAGGTCTTATCATACTCACAGTCAACTCTGTTATACAGACACTGAGGGGACCGTAGAAATTGTCCATCTTAATTTAGAGAAAATTTAAGGGCGTTTTTCCAGGGAACAAAGCAAGATGTCTGTAATGATGAGCAAGGCTGTGCTCTAAGGAACATTGAAAGGAGCCCAGTTCTCTGAACCTGTAAAATCTAGGCTGCCCAGCATATGATTTGTTTGGAAAGTCTGAGATTTTCTAGTCACCCAAAAGCAAAAGTTAGGTGCCAGGGGCCACAGGGCTCTGCTAGAGCACAGCCTTGATCAGGTGTCTGTATGAAGCGGTTGTCTGTAAAGAGGGCTTTTGGGTTACCAGTTATTGCAGAGGTGGATCCTAGTGGTACAGTAAAACCCTCTGACTTAGAACCTGAATTTTAAGAACCTGTTAGGCTAAAATACGCCAGATGAGCCCCCTCTATATAAAAACCTGTTTAGCCTAAAATTTGAAACAGGTTCTTATTTTTGAAATATATGAAAAAATCCTGTACACTTGAGCAGAGATAAATCAACATTTAGAATCTTCTTTGGAGACAAAGCTGTCTTATCACTCCAACTGCAATGTATATGCCAATGTTTAAATTTAAATACATTCCTATTTTTATGTCCATTCTCACAGAAATACTCTTAGCTACATTTTTTCTTCAGAAAATATGAACCCATTTGAAAACCTAAGTAGCCTAAACTTGTGCTAACTACTATTTACATAAGAATCTGTTTAGGCTTACTTAGTTAATTCAGGTTCTTAGTCTCATGATTTTACTGCCCCATTGTTCCACTTTTTCTATTTCCTTTCCCTGTCACCATTTTTTCAGCCTTGGTTTTCCAATATCAAAAGTACATTCAATGATCAAGCAATTTATATTTTAACTAAAGCCACCAAAATATGCAAATTGCTTGATATATATTAAACAGTGTAAACGGGTAAACAGATTGAATGACATCACTTAGCCTGTGTGGCAGGCATTTCAAAGAAAAGGGAAAGTTGGTCTTGGTGCAAGAGAAATGTGAGGGAAGGAGGGATGGAAAGGCCTGCCATACAGGAGACTAATTGTTTTTTTGCATTATAAACATCAACCAGGTAAATGTTGAAATCACTCCCTCCTTCCTCGTGCACTCTTCGTATTTCTCTTGTGCCCCAAACCCCTTTCCCTTTCCTTTTAAATGCCTGCTACAGAGGCTAATCACCACTGAATAAAACAGGGGCTAGGCAAGGAACTGACAAAGTCATAACATCCACACAACAACATGCACCAATCTTGGAAGTAGATTATGATTTTCTTTTCTCAAGAGTGATGTACATCTTTCTCTGAATAAAAGTAAAGTGCAAGCTTGGTGGATGTTTTGAAACTCTTCTTCTACACTGCACTATTCTTGCAATTCTCCCAAAAACCATTTTTCATAAAGGATGGCTGGTTTCAAAATGCACAGGGCTTAACTGTATAATCAAACTTATCATTTAATGTAATACCTGTAATTCTTATCCTACTGACTTTATACCTGCATAAAGGGAATCACATGTATGACTGCAATTTTATTATGCTTTTTTTAGTCCTATTACAACAACAGACATTCCTAGTCCTACATCAGAGTACTCATCAGTTATATACCAATTTCGAACATTTTATGCTCACCTAATGCTATTGTTTGGAGGAACCAGTCGCCGCTGCCCCGCCATTTTGTGATCAGCTTGTGATTAGTATGTGTAATCAAATGGTGACGAGTGAAATTAGGGAATAATTTCATGCGCGTTTTGTCCAAATCCTTATAATAATCCGAACCGTTAGGCGAGGGAAATTATTAGGATTTGGACAAAACGCAAGTGAAATTATTCCCAAATTTCACGAGTATAGCATTTGATTACCTATTAATATCATGAGTGACGAATTACTTTAGCAATCGAGGATTTTTGACTTGTTTATCCTGGATCGTATCGATCGATCGTGAACTCCACTCTCTCAAACGTTTAGAGCTAAAATTTGGCTTAAGTTTTCAGATTTTTTCCACAACATACCTCTAAGAATCCTTCTTGGTGTGCTCTTTCGTGTGTTCAGGTTTTCTAAAGCGTCTTTTTATGCCCCGACATCTTCATTCATGACATTTTAAAACTTCCTTGCCATCTTGAAACGGAGACGTACGGCAGGTTGCCATGGCAATTTGTAATTTCAGCGAGTAACGCTGAAATTTCGCGCCAAAATTAAGGAGTAATTCGTCACCTATGATATTAAGCATATAACCTGCGAAATTTCTCGACCTTCGCAGCCATCTTGAAAATTTTGAATCCACAATGCATCGCAATCGTAGTGGGCACACCACCTGGTCTGCTACACAGCCGATTTTAGTGTCGTCACGCAACGCTCCTCCCCACAAACGGCTGCTGAAAACCGAACTACATTCTTTTTCCTTTGTGCTTGTGGTCTAACGAACAAGCCAGTCATGTATAAGAAATTTAACAATACGTGAGCCGCAGGGCGCAAGGAAGCGAGCACGCTTCTCAGTTTTCGACAGATCAATCAATCGTCGCTGAATTTAGGCGGGCTCTTTGTTTTCAAGCAACGAACAGTTTAATTTGCAAAAAAGTTTGTTTTGAGCGGTCAAGAAAGTTCCAAGTGAAAAAAAGGTTTGATAGGCTTAGAAGACTTTTACCGGGATCGGTTGGTTCTTCATTTAACGTGCATATGTACTGATATGTAATGAAGAATTTGATGTGCCGGATGTGCTCATTAGGGCCATTTATACGAGGAAAAATAAGACGCGTCTTACATAAGACGCGTCTTAAATAAGACGCGAACTGTACCATTTATACGAGCATGTCTTATCAAATAAGACGCGTCTTAGCTAAGCCGCGTCTTATTTTAGACGAAATGTGCCGTTTATATGGAAAGTTCGCGTCTTATTTAAGACGCGTCTTATGTAAGACGCGTCTTATTTTTCCTCGTATAAATGGCCCCATTGTGTTCCTGTGAAGACTAAACTCTCAAGGGTACTGATTCAAAAAGCAATCTTATAAATTATCGATGAGCGATTTCCCGAAACTATACCTGGCAACTTTATGAGGACGTCCATGTTGTGCATCGCAATTTGCTCGACTTGCTTGCTGGTGCTTATCTCCTAAATTTTGAATAGGACTCGACTACGACAACACTACTGTAGTTAATTGCTTGTTTTCAGGCGACGATTTTGATTATTCTGTCATTTACACATGGGGTACCGATAAACGCAAAGCTGTGATTGGAGGGGTCACAGTACCGCAAACGTGGCGCGAACACCTTCCAGAAAATGGGAGCTGAATTACAATTGGCTAATCACGGGAAAGGAATGTAGTTCGGTTTTCAGCAGCCGTTAGTGGGGAGGAGCGTTGCGTGACGACTCTAAAAACGGCTGTGTAGCAGACTAACAAATAGCCTCCTACAGTATATTAGGTTACCGTTATTAACTATGCATATGTTATGTTTGACAAATATTTCTTTAACATTTTCACATGGCCTCACAAGCGGCTAGCTTTTAAGACAACCATGAATAAAAAAAGCTGCAGTTTAATTAGCCGTTTATTTATGTTACGAAATATCTTAAGAAAACGTGCAGTTAGCCTGTGAAAACGTCCGTTTCTCTTCGCTCTTCGCCGCTGGGGACGTTTCGCGCGGAGGAACGTCTGCGACTCAGCGACAAAAATTCCATACTGATGACGCAAATTAATGTTTACATAATAAATCCGGCAGTCATAGGGTTTTAAATATAAATTTGTCCAATTTTGCGTGTCTTCTGTTCGATTTTGGAAAAGTGTTGTGTTCATCTGCCCACAAGCTCCAGCAAAAACTCAAATGTTTCTCCTAGAGAAGACTATATTCCACAAATATTGACTGCTTTGTTAGAGAATTCTTCCCGTTTACATTTGACCTTTGTGGCCTTTTGTCTTTTGTCTGTTATTCGTAAACAAGAGGTAAAACAATGTAACTACTCCGTCGACCAATCAGTGCTTCTGACCGGATTCGGGACAGATTTTATGTCATCAGTATGGAATTTCTGTCGCTGAGTCGCAGACGTTCCTCCGCGAGAAACGTCCCCAGCGGCGAAGAGCGAGGAGAAGCGGATGTTTTCGCAGGCTAACGTGCAGTTGGCACTAAAATATAAAGCAAGCTAAAGACAACCCACGCAGGTTGCCTCAGTACTTCCTCAAAGTGGGCCAACAGATGATGAATGAATAGTAATAATACTTGTAATACAAAAATATTAGTTACTGTATTTGTAGTTTGCGATAATTGCAGAAGCGTTTAATATTGTTCAGACCCTGAGGTGTATTGATATCCGTTTGATTTTTATTCTGTTTTCGTTCCTTTTTAGGTTTGTTGAATTATTTGATAGCAGCAGGTGGCAGATGGAGAGAACAGTTGATCGGTCTATAAATAAACACTTTTGTGCGCAAATGAACCCAGAAAGTGTAAGTGTTCGTTACCGGAGTAAGCCGCATATGAGAATTTTTCTTATTAGCGGAGATTAGAAACTTCATCAGATTTTTTAAGGCGGCCGTAAAAAGGAAGAGCTGTGCGAGGGCTTCGAAGGTCTTATGATATTTTTTTTTCCTTTTTTTGTGGAAGCAAGCCTGTAAACCTATCTAGTGATATTCGACGGAAACGTTTTGTGAATCCACTCGAAATAAAGCAATAGGTCATTGGGCACATTTTAAACCTTTTCTTGGCAAACAGCTTCACATTATTCACGCTATCATACCCGAATAACCCGTTCCAAGCGTTCAGATAGACTGGAGACGACGCAAAGAAAACCGTTGAGCAGGAAAAAACGAAACAAAACAGATCGAGAGGAGCGTGTGGGTTGAACATCTGAACATCATCAGTGACATCATCTTTCTCAATCATGAATTAATTTGAGGGCATGTAACGTCAAAATCGATTTAATCCGGAAATGATGATCACCTTCTGATTGCGATAAAAATTGTGCCATGAATTCAACCACTGAATATCATTAACCGCGGTATAGTGATTCCGATCAGTATCTTAAGAGCAAATGTCTGTAAAAATCAAGCAAAATCGAAATTTCGCGGCCACAGTCAAAAAATCATTTTTGCTCATATATTGTCCATAGATAGGCATAAGTAAGTAACTAAACTTGGTGTAGTTTGTTTTTCAAAAGGCCGCTTGAATTTAAAGAAAATCAACAAAATCAATTTTTGTGGTCGGCGACTTAAAAACAACCAAAATTTGAGGCAAACTGAGGTGGTCTCCAAACTTCGCTCGCACGCACACAGGAAGAAAGCGGGGTAACATATTCCCCGATAAATCAATTTATTCAGGGTTCCACTTCTGGTTTGGTGATGAATTCTTATCTTAACGATAATCTGGAAGATAAAAAATGTTATTTCAGTTTGGATTCTTTTTCAACTAAACGAAATTTAAATTGAGGCTGAAAGTTGCGTTTTATATTTTAGGCATGTGCTACACCTTGGTTTTACCTGAAACTCAAGTCATACGTTATTTAAACATTGTGCTAAAACATATGTAAGAATTGGCCTGGGTAATTAAAGTTGTACTTCACACGAATCCTCTGGAATTGAATAAATTTTGCTTGAAATATGAGACTTTTCAAGAACGTCGGTTGGTTGTTGCTCGACAAGTCACGATGGCTGGGCTCTCCAAAAGAAACTTAACTCACAATCGCACTTGTATTAAAGACATTTGTACTGAAACGATAATTTTTGTTACCTCAAATGCGTTTTCCCGTTCTGGTTAACTGGCACTGGGCCTTATCCCAAGCTGATCAGCCAAAGATCCAAAACTCGAGGAAACGTGCGTGAAAATAACCTGAAACAGAACATTTCTTCGTATTGCTGGCCTTTCTTTTCCGCAGTCAAACTTTTACATCCATTGCCATNATGAGACTTTTCAAGAACGTCGGTTGGTTGTTGCTCGACAAGTCACGATGGCTGGGCTCTCCAAAAGAAACTTAACTCACAATCGCACTTGTATTAAAGACATTTGTACTGAAACGATAATTTTTGTTACCTCAAATGCGTTTTCCCGTTCTGGTTAACTGGCACTGGGCCTTATCCCAAGCTGATCAGCCAAAGATCCAAAACTCGAGGAAACGTGCGTGAAAATAACCTGAAACAGAACATTTCTTCGTATTGCTGGCCTTTCTTTTCCGCAGTCAAACTTTTACATCCATTGCCATTTAAAAATTCTAGGTCTCACAAAACCTGCGATTTTGATAGTGAAACTTTCGGGCTGCCGATACCTCTTTGGTCATAAAAGTCTGGTCAAAAGTGTTGCGTGGCAGGATTCACAGGCCCCCCAATCTAACCATTTGAGCGACGCCTTTTTTAATGTTCTTGCCAGAAGTAGCATATTATGCTACTAACAATCCAAATCATGTTTTTCTTTCTTTTTTTGCTAAGTTTTCTTAAAGTGTGCTTCCATACAATACAAAATAAGTCCTGCAAAAATATCGTTTTTCACGTCAATTTCCCCCCGGTTGCCTTGTATGTGCCTTTGATTGACTTCAGGCTTCAATCTCTAGCAATTTCACCCCGTTATAACCTATCAGGCGGCTGTCTTTCCTCTCGCATATGCAAGTTCCATTGTTTTGGATAACAGTTTTTGTGAACATTCTGCAATTATCTTTCAGTATATATTTTTTCTAATCTGAACATGGTTATTCGATCGTCAAACTTTTGTTTCTCTCTATATACAGAGGAACCCTGCCTTGCGACCACCCCGTTTTTACGACCACCTCTTTCCTCAGCTCACCTCCCATAGTCTTTCCACCCAAATGTGAAAATCTCCGAGTCATTTAATTATTATGAAGACCTCTTTAATGCGACCACCTCGCTATTACGACCTGGATTTTATGACCCAATGCTGGTCGCATCAACGGGGTTCCACTGTATTTTTTAATTTCAGTTTTTCACAGTGTAGAACAAATAACAAAAAACAAAAATGTGCGTCAGCTGGACCATGGAAATTAATGTAAAGAACTAAAATTTCGGCCCCGCTTATATGAAGAAAATTTGTCTCGAGCGGAAGGGTCACCCGCCTACCCGAGCTTTCCTGGAAGAGGCAACGTTTCACGCATTTCTTTACAAAACATGGCCAGCTGATGGCGAACCGTTTAAATTACAAAAAGTTGGCTCAGCTAGAAGGGTGACCCACCTTGTCCAGTCACCCTTTTGAAATGGTAGGGTCAGCCTCCTAGCCGGGCCAAGTTTCTCCGTAGGCACTTTACGCGTTTTCCATTAAACAAAAACTCCTGTTTGAAATTTCGGAAAACCACTTGCCATGGGAAGGTACATTCCAGTTGCACAGACCAAACCAAAGCCACCGCGAGTTTGATTATCGTGCTTGTAAGCAGGATACAGATCAGTGGTCCTGGGCAAAATAATTTTGCAAAATGGAAGGGGACATCTCGGTCCGACCGGCAAATCCGATCCGTATCGGTAAAGGGCTCGCATAGCCAAGGCGCGGACAATTAGACTATGAGCGAAGGCCAGTTGGGGTCAATGTTTTTTTTTTCTCTCGGCTGGGAGGGTGACTCTCCTACACGAGACAGGTTTTTTTCCATATAAAGGGAATTAAAATTTTCGGATACGAAATTGTAATAGAGAAGGAATCAGAAAAAATTTCAAAATTCTCGAAAAAATAGTATTGAAGCCCTAGTAATACTTATAGGGCGCCGCAAAGAACTTAGTAATTTAGATAACCTAGAAGGGTGTTCAATGTATTTAGGAGGAAACTGTCGTTGGGTGCCCCTGTCAACTATCGCCTAATGCTTCCACTACTTTCTTTACCCACATAGTTTTTTTTTTTTTTTTTAGTTTTACTCTCGGTCATTTTGCCATTTTCTGAGTGTGCGCTTACATTTTTTTCAGAAATTCATGGTCAGAACTCTAGAAAAGAAAGTCTCCGACGATAACTTTCTCTGGCAGTCATCACTGAAACGCATATTGAGGCTGCATCCGCTTCTGGGCCCGTTCAATTCTCGAAAGTCCCGATAACTAACGGACCCCTAAAGCTGTTGTTGTTTACATGCAAGATAGAAATTTCAATAGTTTTGCATCTAACATGATAAAACTATCCGTCAATGAAAAAAATGAGGTATTTTGCTGGCCAGAACCCGCGCTCCTTTTAATTCTTTTATTTCGATTTGAATATTTGATTTCGGGCCTGAAAAGTTATAGGGACTTTGGAGAAACGGGTCCCTGGTCCGTTGTCTAAGGCCGCAAGACGGAATTTACTGGAAAAGTAAACTTAATGCTTTTGCCTAAACAGTGTCCTTTTAACGTGAATTTGAAGACGTCAGGGCCTAACCCACTGGTAAACATGTTTGATTCCAGCTTTCTAACTGGCTGTATCTGCGGTATATCGTCTTAGTGTCAGATTTTAAAGCTTGTTTGAGTAGCCGAGCATGCTGTGAGGAGGAAATTGTCTGATATATTTTGACGTATCCTTTGGTAAAGGAATGAGAGAGGAACAGGTCAGCGTTCTAGATCCCAGGTTTTCTTCTTTGTATATATTCGATATTAGAAACTGAAACTCATGCCTTAAGTCTTCACACTCAAGGAGAGGTTTGTAGACTTTAAAATAGGGCTACGTCATCTACCACTCCACAAGGCCGCCCTGCCTGGATAGCATTTCCCCAATTACTTTGCGATATTTTCTTAGTTGCGTGTGCTAATGTAAGTTTTTTAACGCTGGTTAGCCTGTGCAAGCATGTGAAAAAGAGGAGACAGGGTTTAGAGCGAATTGCTTACCTAACATCCTTAACCAAGAGTTACAGGGTAACCCTTTCGACGGATTCTTCTATGCCCTCAACGACCTTTCCATTGGAGTCTTACTAGGTAGTACCCAAGTAAGATTCAGAGCCACCCTTTCCCAAAATATGCATATGAAATAGCATGATTTCTTTTATTGTGATTCTTCGCTCAAAACAAAAAACGCTTCCGAGATCATTTATCGAGGTTGTTCAGAGTTTAAAACTTACTCAGTGTTCGTGTGTACTGGCAGGGTGTATGATTTTGATGTTTTCCAAATTCCTTAACAGTCTATGCTTTTATCACACGCGCAGCTAGGTGTCTGAAAAACTGACCACCACTTTACACTTTTAAATCAAGTACTGGTGGCAGCCAGACTATGCAGCCTTTCAGTTGTTGTATAATTGAACAAATAACTTTGAAAACATCAAAGAAATGTATAAAACAATTTTGTTTTAGACTGTTCATTCTTAAGTTCGAAGGATGGTGTTCGCTGTCACGCAACACCACTCCTTGTCTTCTCACACTTCCTCGCTGTATGTTGTAACTGATTCTATTAAATGGTAAGAATATCTTTCAAATCGCCGAAAATGCCATAAAAAACATATTTTTCTCATGATATATTTTGTTCAACCACCTTAAGAATTTAGATCATAACGCTCATTCGGTTTGAGTGACATTTTAATAACCTGTCCCATCTCCAATGACCTCTCGTTAGAGGTCAAATTACCAAATGCATTAGCGCCAGCAAAATTTTGGAGCTCGAGAGTAGAAAAAGTCCGAAAAGGATCCAAACTATAAAGGAAAGTTAATTTCTATTGCATGTTAGCAAATTAATTATCGTACTATGGAAGTACATCAGGTTTCTTCTCAGGAAATGCCAACGATCCCTTTCGGCAACAGCAAGGCGTTGGTGAATTATGCAAATGTCTCATATTTCACTCAAAATCTGTTCAAGTTCAGTAGGTTCGTCTGAAGCGCAAATTAAGGGCGCGATCCATTCAACCAAAATTTCCGGAAATTTCGGTCCAAAACTCAATGGATCGGTTCGGTCCAACCGGAAAATTTTCGAAAAAAACGGGTCCACCTTTTGAGGTGGACCACTTTTCCCGGTCGGACCGGTTGGAATTTTGGTTGAATGGATCGCGCCCTAAATTACCCAAGCTAGTTCTTACATATGTTTTAGTACAATGTTTATCTAACTTATAGCTTGAGTTTCAGGAAAAACCAAGGTGTAGCACATGCCTGAAAATTAAATCGCGACTTTAGGTCTAAATTTAAATTTCGCTGAGTTGAAAAAGAACCAAAACTAAAATAAAATTGTTTACCTTCCACATCATCGTTAAGTGAAGAATTAACCACCTTACTAGGGCTAAAACCCTTTACAAATTGATTTGTCGGGGAATATTTTACTACGCTTTCTTCCTTTTTGCGTGCGAGAGAAGTTTTGAGACCCACTCATTTTTCCTCAAATTTTGGTTGTTTTCAAGTCGCCGACCACAAAAATTGATTTTGTCGATTTTCTCCAAATCCAAGCGGTCTTTTGAAAAACAAACTACACCACGTTTAGTTACTTACTAATAAGTATGTATGGACAAGATATGAGCGAAATTTAATTTTTGACCGTGGCCGCCGGTTGCTCGATATTTACAGACGAGTTTTTCTGTCATATTGCTTTAGTTTTGACATACATACACTAAATAACATTTCAAAAGTTCCATTTGAGGTAAAAGTGCCTATAATCGTACATATTTAGAAAGTAGACATATCAGGGTATATATATATATTAAAATATATATATATGTATTAACTTAACGTTTGTTTGGAGAGCTCTTTGCCTTTAGCAATCTCTTACAGTTGACAGTGTACATTTTGTGGCCACTGAAGCGCCCGCTTGCTCTCTTTCTTCGACATTTTCTTGACCCCTACAGCGTGTATCTGCGTGCTCAAGCTCTGAATTGTTGCCAGTATCTTCGTCCATTTAATCGGACTACTCTTCACCTAACCTGAATCATCGCTAAAATTCCGTGCTGCGAATATAGTTCTATCAACTCCATTCTTGCCTGACGCCATTTTTAAAGGTTATCATTAGCACAGCGAGGAAATATTGCCAAAAAGTTAGTCGAAAATGGCGAAAAACCGATTGAAATAGAATCATACGATATTCGCATTCATATAAGAAACATAAAGTGTCATTTGACAAAATATGGAGCCTTTCGGAGCCTTTTTTGGGACAAAATGTACACCTTATTTGGAAGCGCGCCTAGAAGGGCGCTCAGGAGTCAAAGGGTTAAATTTTTCTATATTTGGTTTGGTTTTCTTTGTGCTCAAGTCTCTTCTGGGAATTGCGAGATGGTATTTCTGGAAGGTCGTAGTGGGGTGCACCGTCCGGCTCTCCTAATCTTTACACTATTTTCATTTAATGTAAGAGAGTACCCCCGGGGATTGATGTCGAGGAAACGGACAACTTTCAACTCTATAATTGCTTGACATGAAGTACTTACTCATGTTAGCGAAGGTAGCCATTAAATGAAGATGTGTTTGAAGCTAGCGTACTGCGCTTTTTCAGGAGACGGTGCAAGGAAAAGTAAGCAGGAAAAAAAAAAAAAAAACGACAACAACAAAAAATAAAACAAAATAAAACAGAGAGAAGCGTGTGGGTTGAACATCTGGAACAGTCTTTCAGAGGAATTATAGTTTAGAGCGTATGACGTCAAAATCGATTTGATCTCGAAATAATCATCCCCCTTTTGATCCCGACAAAATTGTGCCATGAAACAAAACCACTGAATATCATTGACTGTTTCCTGTTCAGTCTTTTGTGATTCCGATCAGTATCTTAGATCAATAGCGCTTTAATTGATTGTTTATTGAGGAATGCATTACCTATAGACATTCAGCCCGCTTTCCAAAAAAAAAAAAGAAAGAAAGAAAGCGCCAAACCATTTAGTGATACATTAAACGTCAATATGTTCAGAATAAACCGTCAACTGAAAATAGTTGGCTGAATCTAATAAAATAATATCAGTAAATAATGCAAAGTCGCACAAATAGTTTAGCTTGAATTGATTTCGATATTTCTGGTTATTGGCTATTGGCTTTTGGCAAAAAACTGCGGAACATTATTCACTACATCCGCATTCATATCCGACCTAATTTTTAAAGTTCAGAATTACCAGTCAAAAAACAGTTGGTTGTATGAATATAAAATACCATCATGTAAAGTTAAGCAAAATTAGTTTGGCTCTAATTTATTCCTCATTGGACATCGTCAATTCTTCAAATAGCAACACTTCGTGCACTAACCAATCGAACTTATTTCTCGAGTTCTTAAGGACAAAGCAGGTTCGAATGTCAAGGTCCTTGGGGGCAATTTTTTTTCACTTACGATTTACTTTTTCAGCTTGTATGCTAATAGGTTCCAAGTATTGTATAAGTATTGTTTTCAATTTCTCTTGTACTTACCATCGCTCCAATAAGAGAAATTAAAAACCATGCTTTTGCAGAAAAAAAATGTGTCGAAATCAAGTTGCGTGTCGTGACGTCGACAAACCCTCAAGCTGATTAGTATGCAGTATCAGTTTCAGTTTCCGCATGGGAAGTTGCAATTTTAAGTCAGGAATTCAAGTTCCCACCCACTGGAGTAGCCGCTTCGTGTAGGACTTAGAAACGTACTTTGTAATTCTTTTCCCCTTTCGGCGAAGTCAAAATTTGTAGATCCATGAGAAGTTTCTGACTGTTTCAACCCAACTGGTAAGTAACGTATATCCTTGTGTTTTCAATTCTTTCAACCTAGTATGTGTTTGTTGCTATAATAATTATTATTTTGGTTTATTTTATTTTCTTAATCCATCATGCTCATAGATGGATGTTCCCCTTGTTGATTTATGAGTATAATTTAAGTTTTAACAAAGTCTACGAGTCCACAGCTTCTACGTTCGTAGGATTTAGATCAACTTTCATGGCTTAGAACGAGTGGAAATGATCAGCAGTACAAAGTTTATTGGCTCAGCTTCCTGTTCCTCATAAGCTCCAATAAATACTAGAAAAATGAGTTTAAGATATATGTTCGCAGACAAAAGGAAAACCTTGGTACGTCCCTTTCATGCATGTTAAATCCACATGGCAACCACCGATTCAAAACTCGGTTGCCCTAGAACGTTACCTCATGGAAGAAACAAAGCTTGAACTCGCTTCAACAGTTTTCCACGCTCCTTTAGATAACATGTCAGCGAACGAGAGAAAAGCTATCGGCTCACTTAAACGTAACAGCGAAATCAATCTTAAAAAAGCTGACAAGGAAAACTACAGTCATTATTAACAAAGTCTACGAGTCCACAGCTTCTACGTTCGCAGGATTTAGATCACGAACTTTCGCGGCTTAGGAGGAGTGGAAATGATCAGTAGTATAAAAGTTTACTGGCTCAGTTACGCTGTAATCAGAATGATACGCTTGACTACAGGTCGAGCGCGGTTCTAGTAAAACGTGATCATATGCAAATTTCCTTTAAGTTGGCGGCAAATCTTTGAAAAGCTTCAATGAATGCAAAAAAAATTCTCAGGATAGAAATTTCTTACGATTGAGCTGTTATTGAAGGATATCACACTAGGACTAAAAGGTCCTAAGGAAAGCTTCCTTTCCATTAAGCTGCAATCGGTAGCTGGTTGAGAATATACTTGTTTAAGTCAAAAGACTGCATAGTTTTAAAGTATACGGAACCTCTTAATTGAGGGTAAATAGTTGTATAACAAGATCAGTGAATTTGGCAGAAAAAATGTGTCGAAATCAAGTGGCGTGTCGTGACGCCGACAAACCCTTAAGTTGATTAGAATGCAGTGTCAGTTTCAGTTTCCGCATGGGAAGTTGTACTTTTTAATTTGAATTTCTTGCTGAGGTGAAACACCCAATGGGAAGTTGGCTCTGATATCACAGCAAACTCGTAAACATCGAGGTAGAATACCCAGTTCATTGAGGTCAACAAAAAAAATTCCCGTCCGGGTAGGGGTTAGTGTTTTGCCGTTTTTGGCCGTGACACTTCTAAATGAAGCATACATGAGGTGAAAACAACAAAATGGTTTAAGAGTACTGGAAACAAGTTTAAAAAATTAGAAAGATGGCGGCCGCGTCGCGGAGAAATTTGTTTTGGCTCAGTTTCCAAGTCGTTTTCTGGAAATTTTCTTCGCGCTGTCTACCCCTCACGGGTTCGGGTCAAATTCAAAGGAAAACAAACAAACAAACAAACAAAAAAGTTGTTATCGTATTCCTTGGTTTAAAAGAATTTGGTGGTTTTAAAGACAGACCAGAGATGTCACTATTCCAGGTGGTACCGTTCGCAATTTCTGCGAACTTTGGTTTTAATCTTTCCGTGAAAGTTTACGCAAGTGAAAATCCATACAAAAATGGCGAGTTTTTGTTTGGTTTTTAGCGCGAAAAACCCAGTGAAATCCGATAAGCTGCATTAATCTAAGGTAAGATCTTGAATGAGATGTTTCTTGATATTTATATTCCGGTGGTACCCTCTTGAGAATTGGTTAGGAGTAACTCACAATCAGAGCCAAAAAATTCTCAAAGTCGCTTCAGTCCTATTATTCCGCCATATTCTAAAGACGAAATCGTGGCCTGAATCCATATATACTATATGTTTTACACACATCGTTTTGCCAGACCCCGCCCGCAAATAGCAATAGCTAGACGAGGCGGGCAGAGTGGAAAGGTTACAGCAGTCATAAATGTTAAATTAAAAGAAGCTATGAAGATTATAGTAAAGTAAACTAAATAAATTATGCGGATAGATGAGAATTACAAAAAACAAACAAACAAACAAACAAAACAAGCAAGAGAAGAGCTATCAATTATTTGTGCATTACGTCGTGGCTGCAGATTTTGCGATTTTTTGTAGCAGAATTGGTGCTTCAACATAATCATCCTCTGTTTCCTTTATCGAGAGCAATAAGTCATGAAAATGCTTTTTAAAAGATCCTTTGGAGAGTTGACGAAATTTGTTGGGAATTGCTTTCCAAAGTTTAGCCCCAAAGCTGGAAAAAGAACCTTGATTTTGATTCGGTATTGTAAGTTGGACATAATAATTCCCAGACCAAGAAAACCTGGTCTCATACATGTGCTTTGAATTAGCTTTAGTAAAGAGATCAGAAATGTTAGACGGAGCATTCAAGCAGGAGAAGTAAAACATTATAGAGGATACTTTTTCAGCATGTAACATTTGAAAGGGCAGAATGTTTGAGGAAATAAATAATTACACTGCATGTGCTCTGGGTTCAGAAAAATGCATCAAACGGAGGACTCGTTCTTGTAGCACGAGAATTTTTTAAAAATGGCTTTGGGCAGGTTGAACCCAAGCCGCCAAACCGTATGTCAGATAAGGCAATATCAAAGGTTGATAAATATTTAAAAGGGTAGTACGTGGGACGAAGTGCCTAACACGGGCAACAACACTAACAGTTCTGCTTACTTTTAATACAACATTATCAATACGAAATTTCCAGCTTAAATTGCTGTTCAATAGGACACCAAGATATTTAATATGGTCTTTACACTCACTCATTTCAATCTTTATGTAATTAACCGAGTAGTTCAACTTACTTTGATATGGACGAAGATGACATAGTTTGACCTTTTAGCATTGAGCGTTAACTTATTTGCTTTAAGCCAGTCGGAGACTTTGAGCAGGTTTTTTAAAGAGACCTTAAATTAGTGTCAGTATACAGCAAGTTCGTGTCCTCAGTAAAGAGAAAGAATGAGAATTTCGCTGAATTTCGATAAATATCGTTAATATAGATTAAGAATAACAGAGGACCAAGTACAGACCCCAGTGGGACACCACACGAGGTCAGACATTCGATAGATAAGTTAAAACCTACTTCAGTTACTTGTGAACGACCAAGAAGGTACGAGGCAAACCAGTCATTGATAGTTCCTCTGATGCCATGATGATCAAGTTTTTGAAGTAAGATCAAATGGTCGACGGTATCAAAGGCCTTTTTTAAGTCTAAAAAGATCCCGCAAGGGAAACATTTTTGGTCCATATTGTTTTGTATGACATTAACAATGTCAATAATGGCACTGATGTTGCGTGGAATGTTTTACTTTCAGCTGCGCTATTTCCTTCGAAAGAGCGTCGAACTTATCCTTTAAATCTTGATTTTGTTGCTAAGAAATTGACTCCTCTGGCATAATGTCAGTGACAATTATCACTAAAAGGACAGTAGAAAAACAACTCAAGAAGAAGTGGAAGAAGTAGGAGCTCAAACTTTAACGTCCATCTTGGCTCCTAACCGCGCTGATCAATGCGGCTCTAGCCTGTTAAATTCCCATATGTGACCGGGCATTCTACGCGACGACTTTTCGGAGAAAAAATTAAGTCGAATTGACTATGCTGCAGAGCACGAGGAGCCGCAAGCAGTAAAATTTCTGTCCCGTAATTTAATCAGTTAAATCATCAAAGTTGACAGGTCTTTCTAATGATCAAAGCGACCGTTCGGTTTACCATTTACACCTTCAGTGCAAAGACTGTCACGGGAACATTAACACCTTCAGGATAATTGCTTACCATAACAGTGGTAGGTTGCGCGCGTCTGGTCGGTTTCGAAGAACGTGATCGTGACTGTTGTTTTCATTCAGTGACTGTGCGCGTTGATATACCAACGTTTAAAACAGACTGCAACATTAAATTTTTGTTATAGATAGATAGATAGATAGATAGATAGATAGATAGATAGATAGATAGATAGATAGATGCTTTATTGTCTTAATACCTTGCAGCCATAGGCTGAATTACGAAATACATTACAATAAAAGGACATTACAATAAAGACATTACAAAAAAAAAAAGTTTATAAAATATAACAATAAAAAGGTAAAAAGTATAAAATTGCTGCTATAACTAACTAATTAAACACTACCAAGCGCAGAAAACGTGACTAAAAATGAAAGATTTTTTGCATCGATTGGTCTTGCACAAAGGTAAGGCAAAGTTCCGATTCTTCCTTAGAAAGTAATTTGCTGGATTCTTGGAAGGAAGGAGTTTGTGAAGAGTGTGCCCGGGGTCACCCACGACTTCATTGAAGAGCTTTGATGAAATCTCTTCTCTCCTTTTAAAGAGGGTTGGCAAACCT
>CALNXI010001232.1:107904-120335 GCA_942486025.1 Porites evermanni
TCATTTTGATGGGGTCTGTATGATGAATTTACTTCTGCCTTCTAATCAGGCACGTAAACAACATAGAGATAAAACATTTCATTTTGCTTTTGTGGAGTAAATTCATCTTAAAAAAGTTAAACTAGTGGACCACTTTCTCCGCGTACTTGTAAAAATAGGCATTTAATATGTCGCGCTACAGTGCGAAAATCTTCTTGTCGTGGATTATATTTCAGTATACACATTGTTAATCCTCATTTCGAGCCAGAATAAATTAGTTTGCGCGCAAAGGGCTTCTAAAAAATATCACAAGGTTTGTCCCACTTCGAGTCCACCTTCTGGAGATACGCCGGCATGGTAGCTGGAATACATTGCCGAGGAGAAGATCTGGCATTTTTTCCTCCTCGTCTTTTTATCCCCGCGACATTTGTTTATATTTGTAGTGAGAATGCCGTACATATCGGTGGATTTTACTTCAATGAAGCGGCTTCAGTTCCTGCGGCTTGCTACTCATCATAAAGAAGAGTGCCAGAATCGCTTTGTTCGCTTTTAACAGATTTGTTGTCGAATGCAAGGTAAAAGAACGGACTACTGTAAGGTAAGAATTGAAGTTTACATTTGTTTCTCGGTGAAAAATAGTGCATACAACTCGTGAAACCCGTGATTATTACCTCTGTTTAATATACCGGATGTCATGCGATGACCCCTCGCTTTTACGATGGATAAGACGGATACAAACAATAATTTCTTTCGCAACGTTTAGTATAATTCACTTAATATGGAGATCATCTGAGGACGATTTTTCGTTATATATGCTTCATTTCTTGGCTTATTCCGGCTACGTGAGAAAAATTAGATGACAATGTTTGTGTGTTATAATTATACTGAAAATTTCTTGCACCTTGAAACTCATGAAAGCCAAACTTGTTTAACCCTAGCAAAAAAACTCTGATAGTTGCACTAAAATCTAATAATTGTTACTGCATTCGCAGGCTTTCTGTAACCTCGTGGGTAGAACATACCTGATGGTTACATTAATAATAATCACTGCATTTGCTCTCTGTAACTTCGTGGGTAGAACATACCTGAAGGTTACGTTAATAATAATCATTTCATTTTCTCTTTGTAACCTCTTCGGTAGAACATACCTGATGGTTACATTAATAATAATCACTGCATTTGCTGTCCGTAAACTCGTGGGTAGAGTATACCTGATGATTACATTAATAATAATCATTGCATTTTCTCTTTGTAACCTCGTGGGAAAGAAAAAAATAATGCCTCTCTCCTGGAAATTTTGCCCTGTCCTTTGAGCATAGTGATCTTTGGGTAGCGAATTCACGAAAACAGGTAAAACGCTTTTTTTAACAACAGCATTTATACTATTTGGCTTTTTGAGGGCGGTTAAACATTAATGGAATAGAATATCAAAAAAAGCTGATAAAGCGGAAAAAGTTGTCTTTACAAAATGCGCTTTGACAATGTCAAGGAGTGAAATAAGCTGAAGTTTTGTAGTAAGCCCGAAGAAAACCTGTTCCTGCATGAAAAGCAGTTCTGATTCCCTTGTCTTAACTAGAAGAGATGCATACCCCTGTGAACCAGTTTTTTTAACCAGGAGCGATTACCACATACTTCTGATACTTTATTGACACGAGTTCCTATTTCAATATATGTCTAGTTCAAGCTTAGCCGCGTGATAGCTCTTCATTAGCGAAAAGGTCCAAGTGATATTTTGATTGACTCGTTGTTTTGGATCCTAGGGTTTTTAACACCTTTTCTCTAGCTTAACTGGCGAAGATATTCTAGGAATTTGCCCTTCAATTCCAAATTCTTTGATGTGCCGCCAGATGCCGTGCAAAAATATCACCGCTTGCGGCTCCTCGTGGAGGCTAAAAACGTTGAAAATTGTCACAGCCTTGATACACGTGGAGGACTAACTTAACCTAAAAGGTAGCGCAAATATTCCAAAGCAGCTAGTTGCAGAACCAGTAAAATTAAGCTTACTCTTTGTTGTTGTTGTTACTCTTCGTTCCTTCCACCCACCACACCGAACACAACCCTCGTAATTAACGTAATCATCATTTTTTTTTTATAATAATCGAATCTTGTTTTATTTTAAATGTTTATTTATTTTAGCTTACAATATTTATTAGATTGTAAATAGTTGTGTACTTTATGAGGGCCACAAGTTTATTAGCCTTTGGCTATTAGGTGCTACCCTCTTTAAATAAAGGCTTTACTTACTTACTTACTTACTTACTTTCAATCCTCAGTAAAACCAGCACAACGACCATAACCAGCATAATTACCCACACAACTAACACCACGTCCACAACCAACACAAACACAAAAACCAGCGCAACCAGCACAACCAGCACAACCTCCACAATAAACGCAACCAATACAACCACTAGAACCCTCGCATGCTCCACAACCAACAAGACCACAACAACCAGCACGACCCTCACAACTAACACGACCATCACAACCAGGACAAACCTCACAACCTCCACTTAACAAATAGATTCCATGTTGCTGTATGTCTGTTCAGTAATAAATCACAGATGACGTCAAAATGTGGTAAAAACAACGAAGTATCAAACGGGTTGCAGGCGAGTGTGTCAATGATGTTTTTATCACATTTAATTGACGTCTTCTGTGATCTATTACTGAACAAACCCACGACAACATGAAATCTATTTGTTTTATGAAATGATCAGAAAAGAAAAAAAACCGATACACATCTTACCTGCCTCGTACCGCTTGACTGTTTGTGGATTTGTGCAAGTTTAGGCATTGTTTCAGTCCCAAACGCTACTTTTCGTCTCTGCCTGGTCTTTGTTTTCTTTATCGTACTTGTATAGAGTCACTGTCTTCGAAAAGTTTCTCAACGTCTTTTCTTGCTTAAAGCGGGATAATGGCGAAAACATCTTGCGAAACAGCGAGTCTCTCATAGCGATGACACACAATGGCAACTGTTGTGAAGATTTCTTGTACTTTGGACATTCTCAAGTTTTCAAGAGCTCTTTTTGACTTTGTTTCTTCATTTTCCTTCTTTGTAAATAGCTCTTGCTTAACTTTTTTCAAAGCAATCACTTGCTTAAGCCGAAATAATATCACAAGACATTTCCAAGACCGTGCTCCACGTTGAACAAAACAAAACCTCGACAACTATAATCACCACTTTCAAAACCTCTGCAACCAAAACAAAAAACACAATTCCCACATTACCACCATAACCAGCATAATCTCACAACCAGCAAAGACTCCATAACCGACCCAAGTACCCCACCAACACACCCTGTACAAACAAAGCACACACACCACAACCAACACACCCTCCATAACCAACACAACCAGCACAACACAATTCTCCACAACCAACACACCCTCCACTACCATTACAACCAACACAACCCTCACAGCCTCCACAACCAGACAATCTCCTTAATCATAACAACCACCACCCTTCACAACCATTACAACCCTAACAACCTCGACAACTAACACAACCTCCACAACCAACACAAGCTCCACAGTCAACACACCCTCGACAACCCACACAATCAGCACAACCATCACACCGTCCACAACCAACATAACCAACACACCCTCTACGGCCACCGCATTCCTCACAACCGTTACAACCAACACTGAGAACACCTCCATTAAAACCATCATAACCCTCACATTCTCCACAACCAATACAATCTCCACAGTCAACACAACCACCACACCCTCCACAACCAACTCAACCTTCGACCAACACAACCATCACAACCAACACAAACAAGACAATTCGCTCAACTAGCGCACCCTCAAAACCACCACAAGCCCTCCTACTACCAGAGCCGTCACAGAATGTTGTTAAAGTATGAAAGTATATAACACACCCTAGAAAACAAAAGATGTCCTAGTTTGTCATGTATAACAGTTTCCTTTTATCAAAAGGAAATTGAGCAAGGGTTGTGTTTCGGGGTTGTGACGGTTGTGAGGTTTGTGTCGGATGTGTTGGTTCTGAGGGCAGCGGTGGTAGTGCTGGTTTGTTGTGTTTTGGTTGTTGGAGTTGTGCTGGTTGCGGCAGTTGTGCTGATTGTGATAGTTGTGGTGGTTGTGGAAATTGTGCTGTATGTGGGAGTTGTGCTGGTTGTGTGGGCTGTACTAGCTGTGATATTGAGGGTTGTAGTGGTTGTGTTGGTTCTGGAGTTTGTTAGGGTTGTGATGGTTAAGGGAGTCTTTTTGGTTCTGGAGGCTATGAGAATTGTAGTGGTTGTGAGGGTTGTGTTTGGTTGTCGAGGCTCTGAATATTGTTGTGGCTGGGGTGGTTGTGAGAGTTGTGTTGGTGGTGATGGTGGTTGTGAAAGTTGTGTTGGTTGTCTTTTTTGTGGAGGTCGTGGGAGTTGTGGTTCTTGTGGCGGTTGCGAGGATTGTGCTGAGTGTTGTCATGGTTGCTGAACGTCGTGATGGTTGTGCTGTTTGTGGTGGTTGCGTTGGTTGAAGTGGGTGAATTGGTTATGGTTGGTAATGTGTTGATTTATAGTGGTTCTGTTAATTGCTGGGTTCGGTTTGTGTGTTGGTTGTTTTGGCAGTCGTTCTTTCATTCTTTGTGTTGATGATTCTAGTGGTTGTGGAGGTTGTTAGGATTCTTTTGCTTGCCTTGGTTGTGGTGGTTGTGGAGGTTGTGTTGTTTGTACTGGTTGTGGAGGTTGTGGTTGTTGAGGTTGTGTTGTAACTCGTTTTAACAAAAATCAGTGAAATGTTAGGGCAAATCGTTTGTGTCTTTGTAAAGTAAAAAAGTAAAACAACAAAACAAATTTAAAAAAGTGCCAATGAGGCCTTAAACTGCTGTTCTAAAAAAAATGAAACTGGAATCCAAGCTTTCGCCCATAAACGTCATCATCAGGGAATGACGACGTTATCGATTTCAATTTTTTTTGTTTATTTTTGTCATAGTGATATAAATTTTACGTAAATCTTTTCTACATTTTAATAAACTTCAATCCAAAGTCAGTCAGTGGTTAAAATTTTAAAGCGATCGGACAAGGATAAAATCACTTTTAAGGCGATTGAAACATATCGGTATGGTCTCCGAAAAACTGTACCGAAACACCTTAAGTTGTGTCGGGAAAGAGGGTCACCCTGACTCCCAACCGAGTCAACTTTAGCTAGCGTTTATATGAGAAAAAAGTTGACTCCATTTCCCGAGCCAACAACTCTAGCATATGCTTTGATTGTCTAGCTTTGAAGGCGTTTTCCCGGCGCCGAGCAAACTTTTTTGTTTCGATCTCATGTAAACGGTTCGCCAAGTTTTGTAAGGAAATGTAGGAAACGTTGGCTCCGATATGCGAGTGACCCTACTACCAGGAAAAAAATTTCTTAATTTATACAGGGCCTTACACTTCCTTTTCGAAAAGACATTCAGTGCCAATAATTGGGGCCTTTCTGATTTTATCCTCCTTTGTTTTTTTCTTTTTGTACTAGAACTTTTGATGACTTATAATGGCCAGCTTCCATTTGCCGCTGCGTAGTTATGAAATGCTTTGGCTTTTTATGTGTTGCTTATCTATGACAACCACCGGCCAGCACTGCTTCAAAGTCTCACAAAAAGGTGAGTTAATCTATGTCCATCTCCTTATAAGGAAGCAAAGGGCGCCCGCTCCTGGTAGTCTAGCCTGTTCCAGGCGTTCAGATCGTGGGGACAACGCGAACAGATGTATTTTTCCCACTCTCTTAATTCGCACCGCCCTCCACTGTCTGGATGCCTGAAACAGGCTACTGTGGGTCTCACGGATTACATTCTGCGTGACAACTGGGTCACGCGCCTTCAAAATCACATCATATCGTAACAACACAAAGTCTGGGTACCACGAAAACATTATTTTGCCTCTAGGAAAATATTTCTCAGACTTCAATCCTATGCGAGACTGCATTTGCAGTCCAGGAAAGAACAGGTAAATTTTCCATAATCATACCAAAAAAAAGCACAAACGAGACAGCTGGAAATAAATCCGTAAAGAATATTTGGTTTTGATGTGTTTGGACAAATCATTATTTGTTCTATATATCCTAGCCATGAAAACATTGAATGTCAAGCTTTGATATTAAACTAGAAGTTATCCCACACGCTATGCATGTGTGTAAATTTCCTTTAGAAACCCGAGCTTATGTTCGGTGTAGCGGCTTCCGTGACTCCGCAGGGATTTAAGTAAATAGAATTAAAAATCCCTTTTATCAGCTTTTACTAAATAAAAACAAAATTCTTCTATTCTGCCAGTAGACCTGCTGCTCTTCTGGTTCAGCTGATGATTTTGCGTTTCATGCAAGCGGTAAACGTTATGGGAACCGTTAATCTCGTACTTAGATCTGGAACCGTTGAAAACATTTCTAGTACCAATGTGATATTTTTAGCACTGTCCGGCGGCTGGAAAGGCCCCTTTGATTTTACCAGCCCAACACTAGCCTGCGTAGCAAGGGTTTCCAATCGAGTTATTGCGCGAAAGTTAGAGCTGGAACAAAAAAAAAAAAAAAGGTGGAAGGGTGAGGGGGAGGGGAGAAGAGGAAACTCTTGCCCGCAAACCCCACGATTCTGGAAAACGCCTCTTGATATTTCACGGTTCGGTTCATTTGTAAATTGAGAGCTCGTCAAAATAGAAGTATAACGAACAGATTACCCCTGGATTACCAGATTTGTAAAATTACTTTGATCTCTAATAGAACACGTTCCAGGCGACTGAAAAAACTGTAATAAAAAAGGTTTATGATAAAAGAAGGTTAAAACTTTGAGCGATTGCTGCGAAATTTCTTGTGTTTTATTGTGTGGTGTTATCTCGTCTGAAACCTTGTCGAAACGTCAAAAATGATTTGTCCGGAACAATTCACTCCGCCGGCTACAAGTTTCGCAGAGCGGCTGCTCTTCAGCCCGTGTCGAAACGTTCTCTACAATACATGCCGCTAAATTTCCAATCAACAAAAAGAATCTTTTCATTTCAAAAAGCTGACAAATCGCTTGTCCATGGCGGCTTTAGCTAGGGTCGAGTACCGATGTTCTGATTTACGTTGATGTTATCTCCAACAAACAGTCCATTTTTTTCAGTCAGATCCGCAAGCCGTCATTCCCAATAAATTGGCCTTCCCTAGTTTCCACTGGTCGATCTCCCATTATACTTTAAAAACTCTGGTCTTATAAACCTTCGCACAAGCACAAATCAGTCCAAACTGCGACCACAAATCAAATAAGACCAGATTTGTGGCGCACGTAAACAAAGCATACCTGGTTTGATTGATGTTTCGAGTGCTAAGTAATCAACACTATCAGCACCGCACCAATTAGCAGCTGCGTTCGTGGGCGAACGCAGTTTTTCAAAATCGTGGGGTTTGGGGGCCAAGCTTTTCCTTCTTTCCCCTCTCCCTCCCACGTCATTCCTTTTTTTTTTTTTATTTTTTTTTTTTTTTACTCTCGTCCCAACTTTTCTCGACGAACTAACGCGGATAAGCTTGCTACGCAGGCTAGTCCAACACGAATTTGAAAAACAATTGCTATCGTCTATTCGGCTCTACGATTGGCCAATAGCCCAAATCTCCTAGCAACCATCGTAGAGTTTCCTACCCAGGTACGATTTACGAGCAGCACTGCGCGCTTATCCCCCGCGCCTCAGGGATTCGAGGAGAACGCTCGGTTACCAAAACGAATGCCGATCGACTTTTGAAGCAACAAGCACATCTAGGACGATAAATTCTATCAAACTAGCAGTAGCCGTTGGCTAGGAAGTGCAGGCGAAACCGCTTTGATATGTAGGTGAATGCCTTTCCCTGCGGGTCATGAAAAGTGGATTGAACCACCGAGTAAACAAGACTAATATAATTATTTAATTAAACGATTTCATTTGCAGTTGATTGTACAGATACAAAAAGCCTGAAATATTTCTGGAGCGATTAGCGAGGAGAGACGTTTGTATCTTGTTCGCCGGCAAAGATACATTGAAACAGTAATGCGCGACACAAGTAATGCGGGTATGCGTCATGCACGAAGTCTTGTTATTCAATCGAATATTCAATTCGTGTTAAATGACCAAAGGCCGAATTGAATATGCGATACAAAATAATGAAACAGCTTAAATTACCACTGGAATTTGAAGTTTATTAAAGCTTTCGGATGACAGGCGACGTAACATGCTTGAAAAAACGTCTAAAAGTATAAACACCCTGAAAAACCATGCACTGTAACTGTAGTGAAACGTGAATAAACTTTTAATATATAATCTACATCGATTTCTAGACTTTGCTAGCACTCGTATCTCACCGAAAACTTGTCCCGCAGTAAGCTGAGATCAGGGGTGCTTACCATTTGACAGAAAAATCCGGTAGTGGGGTGTCGAAAGCATAATGGTAAGCGATTTACCAGTTTACCGTAGAAATGCCACATCCGTTACGGTTTAAATCCAAAAAAAGGGCGAATTTGTGTGGCGTGAGTGTGGAACCGAGGAGGAAGCGAGAAATTGGTTAATGGTAAGCAACATTCCGTTTGGTTCGCAGAAGGGTTCGTACCAACTGGAATGAAAGGACTACCTCAAAACGTACTCCTCAAGTTTCGGTTGGAATTTCCGAAAAGTGACCTTACCATTTACCTTACATCCGGAACTTCCGAAATTTTCTGTCAAATGGCAAGCACCCCAGGCTCTAATTTTATCTTCCTGGGTAAATAGATTCCAGGCCCGCAAGGCGAATCGAAAAGTCTCCCATTTAGTGCAATACTTTTGTACCTGAATTACCTGTGCTTGCGAATCGAATGTATAATAATGATTGTTGCATCACTTGCATGTGCATTCCCGTGATTACTGTGACATCAGAAGGGCCTTTAAACTCAACACCAGGACCTTCAAGACCACGTACCATTCATACCATGCATATTAGTCGGTACAACACAGGAATGTGAAGAGATCGAGAAAAAAATCCGCCTATAGAGTTAAAAAAGTGCCGCTGACCAAGAATAGTTGGTAGGCTCCTTTTGTCGCCCGCAATTAGAAAATTATCCATTGAAATAATTAAAGTGAGTAATTCAATCATTTGGTCGTTAAGGGCACAAATGCTTTCTAAATACAAAAGTAGAGAGTATACAAAAGAAGTGATTATTTTTGAAGTTATTATTTTACATATATGTAAGGTTCTCCAGAAGTGTGTTTCGCCATTATGCATGACGACAATTGGCATTCAGAAAATCCTCAGCCTTACCTTGTGGAAAAAGGGTCGAATGTTACTCTCACATGCACTGGAAAGGGCACTAGTGCAGGCTACCAATACCAGCCATACGACATGAACTTGTTTTTCAACTCAGCTCACCTAGAAATAGCTAACTGCATTAACGGAAAACGGAGCCCGGTTAAAACTTGTAATCTGACTTTACGGTGGCCAGATGTCCGTGGGAATTATACCTGCCAGGCAGTTAGCGACATGGGGTGCACTTATAAGGAGCTGGAACTTAAAGTCGCTGGTGAGTCAAGACTTATTCAAGTGAGTAATTATTATTATTATGATGATGATGATGATGATGATGATGATGATTATTATTATTATTATATTATCATTATTAAACGGCCGATGTTGACAAATTTTGCTTGTATCTCTTTACGACGGTGGCCCGGAAATATCATGAAAAAGCATGCAAAAGATCTGTCATGAGAAAAAAAAAAGTTGACATGATATCTGTGGGCCACAGTCGTATAAAGATACAAGTAAAACTTGTTAAAATTGGCCCTTTAATTGATAACATAATAATAATAATAATAATAATAATAATAATGACGATGATGATGATGATGATGATAACAATAACAACAATAGTAATAATATTATTATTATTATTACTATTATTCATTGTTAATAAGTTTTTTATTGCATATATTCTATAAATTAATCATATTAACATTTTACAATCTTGAAAAGAAAAATATTAATAGTAACTTATTGATACAATCAGGTTACAATCATATGATTAAATGCTAAAAAATATCTTATTAATACTGTAGAAAATTCATCACCACATTTCTATCACTGAATACTGAAGTAGCGTGAATGTACTTGTATTCAATTGAAATAACTCATTTTTTAAAATCTAGTTCCCAATTTAAGGTTGATATGCGAAAAACTGTGCCCAGCTGTCAGCAGATCCTAACATTTTCAATCAAGTGCAAGAAGGGTTTAAACTCAGTCTATAGCGTACGGGATATGTGGTAGACAAAAGTATTATTTTTAGAACCCATGGCACCGCGTTTGTAGAGGGTAGAGTAATGGGCGATGGAAAATCTGTTTGGGTTTTCCAATCGTTGGTGCGCTGCATCAACACTCTTATAGACACGTACATATCTAATATTGTTGGCTGATTTAGCCAGAACTGGCGTCTAGCGGCTATTTTTAAACGTTACTGAAGGACGTTCTTGATACAGAATTTAAAATAATGAATAAAATTCATCATCAGATTACTCACGGTATAAAAACCATTACTAATAAAGCTTTTCCGCATTACGCTCCAGTAAGCAAACATAAAGAAATGAGGACGAGGCTACGGTGGACGATTTCATACAAATCACTGTATTTTGTCCACCCGAGCCACGAGTTGGTGCCTTTGTTTACAGGAATGCGTGAAAGGTCTATGGTATAACAAACATATTTATTTCCTTTTATAGATGGTCGAAAACCAACTATTATTAAGGCGCCAGTTAATCAAAGTGCACATATTGGGTCCAACGTAACATTTAACTGTACGGTGAGTGGTGATCCCACGCGTGCAGTAAACTGGACGAAGGATGGTAAGTTGTTGCCCATCAACCAAAAAGTCCTGACAAACCTCACAACGGGTGAAAGTCAGCTTGTAATAAGAGGAGTGAGAATGGACGACACTAGCACTGGCAAATATCGATGTGTGGCAACTAACAGTATGGGTACGGAAAAGTCAAGAGCAGGGGCATTATTAGTGGTTGGTAAGGTGTTGCATTAACAAGTTTCTTATACTTACTTAATTATACTAACTAACTTACTTGTTTGCTCGCTCCCTTCCTTGTTTGCTTACGTATCTCCTGTATTTACACATAATAAGTACTTATTTATTTACTTTCTTACTTATAAGAAGATGTAAGGACCTCCTGCCATTACTGAAAGTTGAATTTATTCACAAAGACAAATTGATTGCTTAACAAATCTCGTCAGTGGATACTGCCTACAGTTTGTCTCAGTAATCCTTGCAATTGTCTTCGGGATTTAGTTTTAAGCCTTTCGAGAAAAAAAAGAGGGCTTTGGCTAAAGTGATGCTTCTTCTAGTCTAAGACCATGTAAACCAGTTTCAAGTTTCAAGTATAATTTTTTAAGTTTATTTAATATACACCTTTTGCTGTTCATTGTACGAGAAAATACGCATTCATTTCCGTGAAACGGCAACCAACAGCGCGAAGATACATTCATTAGCGCAAAAAAGCTAACACTTGCCCATAAATTTTAATCAACATTCAATAACATTTTTGGGCACTCATTTGCGTCATTCGACATACAGAAGAGAAAAATATACTCTCCTTAACGAGTCATTAACATTATCTTGATAATCATTTGGGACGATAGACAAACATTTAAGTGCAAACGCTATTCATTAACATTTCTATGACACTGTTTGCAATTCAATAGCATTCCTGGACAGCTTTAGAATGGATAAGACAAACATTAATGCGCTTGTACAATCAATTGAGCGTTGTTTACATTTAATATACAGAAATATATTTTCAATTGAACAATAGAAAAAAAAATTGGCCTGAAATTGTTTAAAGAATCACGCCGTACTTCGCCACTAGGGAACTTAAGATAGAGACGTTTTCGGGGCGACGGCGAACGGACTGGCAGAGCAATCCTGGAACAGAGATAGCCGTCGCTTCCCTCCAAAATTCGAACATTAAGATCGCAGTGAACTCAGGAGGACGGCGCCTTGGAAGACTACCGAAGAGGAAAATATGGCTTCACATAAAGAACTAAGAGAATTAATGCTTAATTGCTTGCATGCAACAACAACAACTTTATTTCAGTATTCCCACGTTAGTACGTGGTATTACCAACTATTCCAAACAATTTTCAATACATACGTTTCATTTATACGATGCTCTAACGAAAAAAGTGAGCTAAAAAAACATTGTTAAAATATCGGAGTTCATATGTTTTGTCCGGATACTTTCATTTGGCTCGTTGGACAATTTTGTCCATGTAAAGCTCACTTACGGTTTGCTGTTTGCCATATTAGATCAGATTGCATCTTGACCCTGTGACATGAAACATAGAAACATTATAAGATGTAAGTTTAGATAACAGAGCTTGGAAATCGAGCTTGAAATGTGACTCAAAGAAAACAAGGACGATAATCTGCAAAATTCTGGTTGCTAAGGGACTGGTCAAAAAGTATAGGGAGGGGGGGGGGGGGGGGG
>CALNXI010001233.1:0-14975 GCA_942486025.1 Porites evermanni
TCGATTAAAACATAACAAGGTTAAGAATCCCAGATGGCTGGAGTTACCTATTTTACAAGCATGATCGAAGATTTAAACTCAGTGCTGCCGGGAACTAATCCACCTAACGGTCAGGGCCAAGTTGTTCAAAGATAACCCAGGGTTAGTCCGACATTTGAATTCAGAAAGGCATTTCAGTTTTAGTTCTTTTTGTCTACAAGTTGATGATTGGAAGCTCTAAAAATAGCACAGAAAATTATCCAAGAAAATGCTTTTGAACACAAGAAAAAGAAATCCAGATTAAATTTAACCCCGGGTTAAGCGCTAATCCGTCTTCGAACAACTGGGCCCAGGGCGGGAACTGATGGCGGGGCCTCGACTCCTGCGTGTACAACGATTGCCATGCCAGACTTCGAGCAAAACGATCTGCCCTCTCTAGCTTAACTGTATGTACAGTGTATGTATCTAGGTCTTTTAACCCTAGTCAGGCCTTTTTTTTGCTTCCTGCGACCGGGGGGTCCTCGAAGCCCCCCTCTATAACTTCAAAACCGCTCATCCTACGGGCACCAAAATTAGATCAAATAATGTACTCGTCATTTAAAACTTCCGAGCATAACTTGATTCCCCTAATGACGTCATATAGTTGAATTTATTGGCAGAATCTGCAAAATTTCCCTCAAAGTAGACATGAAGCGAAAAATATTAAAATAGCATGGTCTCTGTAAATTGTTTAAGATGTAATAGTTTAATTCCCTTAATAATGACACAATTAATTGACCTTTTTTAGAAAAAAACTTTTGAACAGCTTATATACATCGACCTGGAAATAACGCCTTCAAATTATTAAACTTGCCGAGATCCAAAAGAGGGAGAGTTCCACGATTCTGCGAAATTCACGTTTCCATTGGTTTTCCCCACAAAGTTTTGAATCAGTTTTGTTTGCAATTTCTTAAGGGAAGATTGTTAGTCCCATGAGAAATTGAAGACAAGTCATGCAAATCTTTTTAGGGAAAAACCGTGTACGAAGATCCTGCTGGTGGTCAACGTTGGAGAAAAGAGATCTAATTTGCTACAATATTAAAAACAAAAAACGAGAAGTCCAAAGACTTCTGCAAAGCTGATAGCAACGTGTATTTATTTACTTATTTGTTGTTCTAAAAAAGCAATACACGTTGACGATGACAATGATGATGATGATGTTAATGACGATGCTCTTGCTCCTCTGGTACCCCTCCCTGCTAGCTTATTCCGCTGACCAAACTAACCGCAGTTCCTTTCTTACGGAAACCCCAGACACATGTCAGCGTTGACACGAGGGCTATTGACTGCTGAAGCTTATAAAGGATATTTCTTCTCAGTGGAGGTGAGAAAATATGATTTTTTGTAGTTAAAGCATTAAACAAACCAAAGAATATTGGAATAGTGGCCTAACAATACACCGGAATTTCGGTTTATTGACACCACAGTTGGCTTCGTAGTTGTATTTATATTGGTACAACGGTTGATTCACACGTGGAAATATCGCATGCCGTTGTATGTGGATAACACTAGGGGCAAAATCATGAGCTGAAATTCGTAAAATTAAAATATATCGTTAGTATCACGAATGCAGGCAGAAGAGACAGTAAGCTTTAGCCTTATGTAAATTTGTATCCAACGTCACGGCGCGCCCATGATCACGCCAAGTCTGAACAATTAAAATCGATCAACATTTTATTCATTTCAACACAAGATAAAAGAAAAAAACAAGAACGAAAAAGACGCTGTAAGCACGGAAAATGTTTGTAAACGCCGTAGCAAACGTTTGTGAAGAGCAATTAGTACTACGTTTGGGGGCTGTTAAATGATTAGCGACAGAAGTTCGACTTTGGTCATTTGGGTTTTGTTTTTTAAGTGATATTTTACCGTATGGATATTTAACAGTATGTTGTTTTCTTTGTTGTTTAAAAGCAACTGAGACTTATTAAAATTAAATAATAAGTTTATTAAATTATAAATTTAATTCTTTATCCGGAATCGGAGAGTTGGATATGTTAATTAAGGTCGGGATCTGATATCAGGAAGACTTCAATCGTATGGAATCCTAATGGCGCTTTGTCACGAAATCTATCAAACTTTGAACGCTGGGAATTACACTCTACTACCATCAAATTGAATGAAACATAAAAAGAACCCCTGATACCTTTACAACAGAAGTTAGAACTTGCACAGCAGATACAAGAAAAGGAACGGCTTGAAAATCTTTAATGGGGAGGATGACGATATTGCAGTCACGTGTTGTTGTTGTCTTCCAGTTGTTCGACTTCATTTTATCTCTTTGTTGTTTGTTAAACGTTTGATATAATGGGAGACGTACGTGTTTACACAGAAGTTGCAATTTTCACATTTACCCATTCACAAGTATTAATTTCATGGCAGACATTATTGACCGCGATAATAACAAAATTAACAGTGGACAGCTGTGACACAGGGAGACCTTCTATGGAATCGGAGTCTTTACAGTGAGCGCCGGGCCAAAGACAACTCCAAACAAAATCGTAGAGCCTGTGTCTGCATAATAATTTTCCTCCTCCATGAATTTTATATCTCCACTAAGTTATAGCGCTTTGTGACGTCATAAGAAAAATCTCCACGTAAAATATATTTACCTGTACATTCAGTATATTTCTGTTTATAACTGAAGGTGAAGATGTCATAAAACTTGGCATCCGATCAGTTTCTGGAGAGAGCAGCATTTTAGCCCTTGCCATGGTAAGCAGTATCATCTATAAGATCTAAAATGTTGTTAATCTTCATCCATGCAGTTTACAAAACGTAAACGAAAAGAAAGTAGTCATATTAATAAATATTTCAGAAATAACTTGGATTAACTGCAGAGACACCATACTATACTGGCAATTTTACATGTGTTTTCTCAATTCCTTTGCATTTTGAAAGAGCTCCCGTAAGAAATTGTCCTTGGTGTTATTACAGACAACTAATTGCCAACGAGCAAGCCGACGGCCAGCTCAATGCCACGCGAAGCATTGCAGCAGGCAGAAAAATTCTCGATCGTGCTGTGAAAAGTGTAATGTAAGTGTAATGTAAGGTGTAGATTCCCTGGGGATTTTACTAGCGTTAGATTTAACGTGTAGTTTCACGTCACTTTTGATGACCCGTTTGTTGTAAACAAGTTTGGACGTTGTTCTCTGCCACACTTCTACTGTACTTGTTCGAACTACAACTCGCTATTACAAGTTCGCGCTAACCTATAAATGTTATTTTTCTTTCGCTGATTGAAACTCGACAAGTTTAAGGTTCAAAAATGTCTAAGCAGAAGAATAAGAGCGATTTTTAAGGCCAAGAGCATGGCAGAAATGTAGGAACGCACTTGTAGTGGAAATACTCGCCTCAGCAGCTGAAATGGTTGGAACTAAAACCGGTGATGTAGGCAAATTCTTTTTCTTTCGTTGGCACTTAGCAAAAGTTACAACTAGTCACATATATAGCCCTTGAAAAGTGTAAAATGCGATATGGCTTAAAATATTCTGGTACCAGGTTTTTGTCCTCTGAAAGTAAAAATTACTCAATTTCCTGATGGATTCCGTCATAACCCAAATATAGGTCCTTCCTTTAATCATATTTTCACTTCATTGATAACCAATAGTGTCATCTGTTTTGGAACGTACTGTTAAGTGAAAGCCACGTCATTGTTTCTTACAAAAATGTGAAATTAAAAATGTTTGTGCGATTTACTGATACCATTATTAATAGACAAGTGCTATTATTACTAGCTACTGTGTTTTGAATTTTTATGGTAGTTCTAAAGAGACGAAATTAATCTACTAATGAAGTTATAAATGTTTTCTTAGCCAAGTAATGAATTGATGCTTAACTTCAGTGGAATGGGTGGCCCTTTTTTGTTTTGGTTGTTTGTTTGTTGTTTTTGTACTGTTGACTTAAACCACTGGGTTAGCAAAAGTACATTCACGCTGCTGGGAAGGGATGCGAGTGATTTCTTGAAAACTAACAGAGGACGATATAGCTTTGCAAGGAAGTATGCTCCATTTTTCGGCTTCCGCTACTGGTTTAATTAAACGCGGAAATTCTGCAGAGGCAAGACATGTAAATGATTATCTCTAAGCCCCAACAAATCATTCGCGCCATTTAAAGGAATCCAAGACAGTCTTGGATTATGGATTCCATCCTTCTGAATTTCAGATACTGAATTCTGGATACTTTGTCTGTTGAAATTGGATTCCGGATTTCAATCGTCAGTTGAATTCTACATTCCTTGACCTGTATTCCGGATTCCAAAATTCCAAATTTTAAATCAGGATTCGCTTATATGGGCGTTTTTGCAACTGTACAGTCGTGGAGCAAAAATTTGGAACAGTAGACACATATTGATTAATAAAAAAGTATTGTACTTATTTGTTTATTTATTGTAAGAGGTTGCAGTTTTAGTTACTATCTTAGCAATCTTTACAAAAGTGATGTGCAATTGACATAGTCATCGAAAGTATCAACGTTGACGAATGTAGCACATGAAGACGAAGTGACGTTGAATTCAAAATATGGATGTTGGTTTCCGACAACAGGAACCTAGGATTCTGATTGATACAATCGCACTGAAAAAAAAAGAAAAAAAGACAGAAAGAACGAAAGAAAAAGAAAAGCTACTTAGACTATGAATGAATATCTACGTCACAATTTAATGTATTTTTTTCTGGTTTCGCTTTACTAGCTAAACAAGCGCACTATTCTTGCTTGTATCAGTTTGTTGGCAAGTTGTTTAAAATCTACAGCATGGGTCTTTTTCTTGTTTGATTTTTCACTGCACTTTTAAGGGGCGTTTTGATCTATTTTGTCTGATTTGCGTCTGTCTACCTCGAAGATGGCTTAAGCGACAAATAATCTGTTCTTAATGGGGCAGTATAACGCCCTGCGAACAAGGCTCAAATAATGTGGTCAATGCGGACAAAAGTGAATATTTCTGGGAAGTTTTTCATTTTTATTTTTAGCGGTTAGGAAGAAGAGGGATACCACAAACCGGAGATCGATTTTGGAGTCCGTTCAACTTGTTTGTGAACATAATAACTCCGGTTTCGTGTTTTTACTTGTGATAATGCCAGTCACGTCTCACCGTTTAATCCCAAGGTCGAAATATTCCCCTAGAATTTAAATCTCTGTCTGTGGAGACTCTTAGAGTTGCTGTGGTATAAATACATACTCGCATACACACAGGCACACACAAAAATATTGAAACCGTTAAAACGAAGTGGCTTTTGTTGCCATTTTTCTGCACTCGCATGTAGGGCGTACTCGAGAATTATTCTGCATTATGTAAGGTATAAGTCTCCTTGCATTTAGAGACTTTCAGTTCTCACAATTTTCGCCTATGTTCAGCGGGAAAAACAGGAAGTGGGAATAAGGCAATCTTATTATCTTTTGTTTTGTTCTTACTTCGTTTGTTGCCACGTATTGTTCAAACTATTTTCGGCTTTTTTGAGTACCCAATCAGAACTTGTCAGGGCAAGCACAGTTTTTAGTACTGCTTAGACAATAAATTCGATATTCTGAACCTGCTCATTTACTTTTGTGTTGCCATGGCGGGTTTTGCTGCGATCGTATTAGCATTAGTTAGCTGTATGTGTTTTGGGACAACAGCACAGCCCCGCTGTAGCACTGTAGGTGCTGCAGGTTTATTGGGATGTGAATGTAACTTCCTCGGCGCCTGCAATGTTCGTGGAAATCGAGTGTCTCGCCTAAACATATTGAACCATTTGCCAAACGGTCTAGAACGGTACGCACATGCCAAAAGCGTTGTCTCTGGAAAAGATTTTAGGTTTTTATGCGAAAGTAATACGGTGGCAATTCTTTATGACTGTAATAATCGAATACCACTTTACGCCGCGACAGTAGTTAACGGGAGCCAACTATCGGCAGCGGACGGCCATCGCCCAACAGGAGCGGATGCTAAATTTCGAGAAAGCGGGACGACGCTGAATGGACATTTTCAGCAGAACACAGATGACTACTGGGAGGCCTCTAAACGCGAAATCTACTACCAGATACGAGGACCACGAGTGAGAAAGTTAAGAGATAAAAATTGGTACAAAAAATTGAACCCGACGCCGTCTTCAGGTGATAAGGTTAAAGTTGTAATGCACAGGGGACACTTGATAGCGTCCCGGTACGGAATAGGGGATCAAGAAAAAAAGAAACAGACTTTCGTTTACACTAATGCCGTTCCTCAGTTTGGGGTTTTTAATTCAGGCCCATGGAAAACGTGTGAAGGTTACCTCGTTCGGTGGGGTCAAGTTAATTGTTTGAGGGAAGGAACAGCAGATGTGGTACGAAACGTTCGAATGTTCATTGTTGTCGGAGCGATTCCATCGACATTTAATGGTCCCTTAGAAACGAGATTCTTTGGCAGCGGTGGATTCAGTAACTACCAGGATGATACGAGTTTTCGTGTAAACGTTCCTTCAGAGATGTGGACCGCGTCCTGCTGTACCTTTGAATTAACTAGTGGCAGACGAACTTACTCCATTACCAAAAATACGGCTTTTTGGAGAGAAAACGTTCCAGGAAAGGATGTATGTCAAAAAATAGACGTGGATACGTTGGAAAGAAAGCTAACGCCGAGGGGGGAAACTAGAATTAATTTCTTTCCGTCCTCTAAACAATGCAGGTGTAGTGCCAACTATGAACCTCTGCATTAAGTAGCTGTCTGTTTCCATCTTCTCTAGAAAAATGGTCCAATTTGTTATAAGTAGGTTTGTTAAAGTTTTTCGGGGACCATACCGATATTTTTCAATCACAGACTTAAAAGCGATCTTTTTCCATTTTCCTTTTTCGCCATAAAATTATTAGAGTGCGAGCAGTCTGAGAGAGCATAGTAAAATTTGGTAACCTGTAAATTTTCAGCCGTGTATCTCAAAGGAAAAGATTGCAAGAGCCACCGAAACTTAGAGGGATTTGTATGAGAAAACAACTCTTGCCACCCAGTCACGCTTGAGTGGTTTTCCATACAAATCCTTGTAAATTTTAAAATTTTTAAACTCTCGTTAAGTCTTTCCCTTACGTATTTTAAGGGCTCAAATTGCCTGTCATGAATAAAAAGGACATTTGAGCCCCATATTGTTGCTTTTCACATGACGTCACTAAAATTCAAACTACAAAACTATCGATCCTACTGAGATTTTACTTTCATGGTGCATTAGAGCAGCTAAAAACTAATTTTCAAACACATTTTTTCGATTCAGAAGGGTTCTTGGTTTTGTAATAGAGTACGCTTGAATTTCTATGCTTTTGCGTGACGCAGCATTTACATGACGGCTGAAAGAGCTGTCATTTAGGTTGAAAAAGTGACTTTTTTCGAGGAATTTTGCTATTTAAACAGTTCAAGTGTTAGAAAAAGTATTACTTTAATGTTTATGAGTTCCTCTTGGAGTAAATTCCCGCTTTTGTAGCAAAACTCGGTAACAGATGTTTCTGTTCGTTTCCGTCCGCCATGTTGTAGCTCATCTGGATGAGCTCCAGCATGGTGTTTCCATACAAAGCTCTATAAATTTGGGTAAAAAATTTCCTCGGATATCTCGTATACGAGTTATTCCTTCGACCCAAATCTTGGCGAGGGTCTTTGTATATTTACCTCCTTTCATTTCCCAGATTCTGGACTTTATCTGTCGAATGGTTTTGATTTTTATTTTGATCTATTTTGGATGGCGTGACACTGAAAACCAGCAATTGCTTAAAATTTCACGACGCTTTCTCAAACTCATTAACTAGAAATGCGTGTATCGCAGAACCTCGCGAAGCTCGAGGAAGGGGGGAGGGGGGGGGCATAAAGGGTTTGTAAAATAAAGCTTACTATAAAACGGTGAAAAGGAAGCAAGCTGTCAATGCAGGAAATCGCGGTGGAGTTTGTTTACTCTAGACAACAGAAAATAAAGAAAGTTTCATAGTAAAGACGATAATGGCAAATCATGGGTAGAAGTAATCATTGTTACTTCTTAGGATGTTGCAACGCCGTACGTGTCCTCACAGCAAACAATTATGACGTAAATCTTGTCAAAACTCGAAATGACTTTTTGCTAGACTGTTAAACCGTCGTCTTGTTTTGTCTCGACCGCGATTTCTTGCATTGGCAGCTTTTATCATTTGTTTGCCCCTGAGAAACCATGTGACATTGTTTTTGATATAGCTCGAGGCAAGCACATTTTCGACACGATACTTGGTTTTTTATTCCCGATAACTGTTGCAGCTGACTGTTGTTTTCACATGAGTAGATTCTAAAGGTGGCTTGGAAGGATATCAACTTTGGATATTTGGATTGGATTCATTTGAAAAATACGCGTGTAGCTGTCGCATTTGCCCACTAGAATTGTTTATCGTTTTTACGTTTAAATACAAAAAAATACCAACGGGCAATTGCGACAGCTATACGCGTATGTTGCAAATGAATCCCCCTTGTTGCTGAATGTTTATTTTATTTGGCACACAATAATTACAAAAAATAAAGGAAAAGAGAGAAAAAAAGAAGTGGCGAGGAGACCTAACCTTTACTTTAACAATAATCTGATTATCTATACTTATTTGAATATTACAAATTGAACGCTTTTGTCTTGGTTTAAAGACCATAAATTTTAGTCTTTTTAAGATTTAGAGAAAGCTTGTTTGCTTTAAACCAGATTGACAGTTTGTCCATCTCCGAGTTCAACATAGCTGAAAGATAGTTCAGATCTTTATGTGACATGAATACATTGGTATCGTCAGCGAACAATATCAGATTTAATAGATTAGAAGCATTGTTAATGTCGTTAATGTACAGTAAGAAAAATAGAGGTCCGAGGATAGAACCCTGAGGGGCCCCACAAGAGATTTCATTTCTTAACGAACGGTGGCCATTATATTCAACATATTGCTTTCTGTTTGAAAAGTAACTTCTTATCCAGTCCAGCGCTAAGCCACGAATACCGTAATGTTTGAGTTTATCAAAAAGGATGACATGATTTACAGCGTCGATGGCTTTAGAGAGGTCAAGAAAAATACCTACGGAAAACTCACCTCGGTCAAAGGCCGTGGAGATCTTGTCATGTAAGTCGATTACCGCGAGTGCAGTAGAATGATTTTTCCTGAAGCTGTATTGGTTACTACAGAGGATTTTGAAACTCATCAGTTATTGCATTAAACGATCGTAGATAACTCTTTCAAATAATTTTGAAAAGCTGGAAAGTACCGAGATAGGTCGGTAGTTGGTGAAAAGCGAACGATCATCAGATTTAAAAATAGGTATCACGCGAGCGATTTTCATTTCATCGGGAACAATACCATGCTGTTCTGCCAGACAAGAAGTGCATACAAACACCAAAAATGGCTTAAGACATGAGCAGCTGAAATTGTGGTTCTAGATGATTATTTTTTACCCTTTAAGCCCCAATTGAGTGACCAACATCGATTTCCTCTAGATAATATCAATTAATAATCAAGGAAAAAGGTTATAAGAATTAATACAATTGTCACCAGAGGGAGCATTGATCTTTCAACAGAGTCTCTCAACAAACACTTTAAGGGAATCTATGAAGATCAGTCTGGAGAATTTCTATGATTGTGAATTTTGGGATTTAAAAGCTGTACCGAGAAAGTTAATCCTGTAAACAACCTTTTCTCTCCCATGCAAAGTTTAACAGACCTTTCAGGTTCCGGCAATGAATTAAGTGTAACCCCATCATACGTCAAGTAATTAAAACGTTTTTAATTTACCCAGTGGCCATGGCTTTAACAAAGATGGGCAACTTTAAATTTAGTAGAAACATTCATTAGCGTTGGGGAATGCTATTGGAAGAAGCCAGTGGACAAAATAATTAAAGATCATTTCATTGAGTGGAAAACGTGATGGGTAGAAATAAATTTCGGCAGTTTAATAATTTTCTCGAAAGTAGATGATGTTGGGCTATCAACCTTAATTAAACGCTGCATGAATAATTTTATTGCAGATGTTCGAAAAGGAGGTGATGTCTATAAATCGTTTGACCAAATTTTTTCGTAAACAATTTGCGCAACCTCGTTCCCAGGGTTCTGTCCTACCCGTCCCTACGTTCGTTTATTTACGAACTGTAACAGGGGCAAAGTCCGACATCTTCACGTGCAAATTGTGTGCATGACATTTGGTGTGGTTATACGCACACTATGGTAAAATGCATTTACCATGTTAACGAAGCAGTGGTATTTATTTTAGCGTGGCTTTAGTTTACCGTGGTAACATGTGGATTTCATGTTATGTTGAACTTTTACATATAAATTAGCTGAATTTTCAACTGGTATGTTCGTCCTGATAATTTAGCGAAATTAGATAGCCTTTTTTCTTTAATCTTGACCTTAGATTCCATTTTACAGTTCCAACTGTTCCATTGCATGCCAGGAATAGAACATATTTTTTTGGGGGGAAATTTCGTTCCTAAAGCTAGCCCAACAAAACAGTTCAAATTATCAGAATTACACCTTAAAATTTCCCTGTCACTTTCGCTTTAACGTGAAATCTGCCATGTAAACATCGATCGTTCCCTGAACAGCGCGAAAGAAACCCGTAAAACGCAATTTGTTGCGGTTTCATGTTGGTGTAGTCTGAAATGTCATAGTCTCCACCCCCTACCCTTGGGGGGCGCGTGGGGAGAGAGACGTCTGAATTTCGAGCGTTATAATGTTGTCCGGTGACGTCACCTACTTTTGCGAATATGGTAGGTACTTTCTGATTGGCTTTTACCTTTCCGAAATAGAAAACCTTTTATTATTGGCTGAACGCGCTAAGGAAACATCCGGTTTGAAATAGTGTTGACAGGCTAAACGAGACTAATTGCTAAACGTGACCTTAGAGTTAATCTCTCTTCACAAAGTGAAGACTTATATCCCGGGCTGCTATCATAGTAGCAACTGACGAGGAACCTTTTAATTCGGAAACTGCAGTCTCGCTTCTCCCTTCATGACCTCTAAATGCACTACTAGTACATTCGCATAGACTATTACGCCAAAACAAAGTAGTTGCTAACGGAGGAACTGTGGGACATCGCACTGAGGACCACAGGAAACAAATTACTCAATATGCATGAAACAGACCATCTTCATGACCTCTAAATGTTGGATCAGAGCGGCAAAAGTAAGATTTTAATCCTTGTACTACATAACCTAAGTGAAAGAAAGAAAAAGGGAGCCTCTGTAGTTCAAGCTAACTCGAAGTCCAAGGTCACGTTTCACACTATCACGAGCTGATGAGCCGTGTTTAGCGTGTGAACATTTCATTTCAAACTCGAAAAGTTTAAAGACCCGGCACATTTATTCTGGAGGCTTTATCGTCAAGCTTCACTGCGCTAAAAACGCAGAACACTTGATAACGGCCATATACACGTTGCTGTTCACTGTTCCATGGCTTATAGCTGCCAAAACTGCAAAACCCAACACTTTCACTTGCAAACTGTGTGACTGTACATTTCATACAGACTGGCTGTTCACAACAACAATATTAGGTAACTTGAACTTATGACATGAGACCACCTCTTTAGTTTTGTAACAAGTACCTTAAGTAAGTGAGAGTTAAAGACTGTTTCATGAAGTAGAATCGCTCCTGGAAACCTCGTGAACAGTGATGTTGCAACTATCTACCCCAATGATGAAAATCGTGACATCGATATTCGATGAGCCACACTAGGGACCTTAAGCGACGACACCGTTGACGTCTCGCATGTCAAAAATGGTATTTTGTCTCTTTCAGTGCTCAGACTCGACAAATTCGTAGCGGGAGATAAAACAAAGGCATTCAAATTCGTTTTATGCGGAAACTTTTGAGCTGGTTGCTATTCATGACGTACGGGACGTCAGCGTTCTTATTGCTTAAGCCCGCTATTATTTTAAGAAACCCTGAAGAATCCTTCGAGTCTTCCCTGGAAGCAACGTTTGTTGAGTTGTTATTCATTGTACTTTAAAAATTTGTTTAATTTTCAGCAGATGGCTGAAGGAAAGGCAAAGAAAACCTAATCAAAAGCATGAGGATCGACTAAGCTGTGCCAAACTTTTCGCGTTTTCATTCACGTACAGCAAAACCAATTTCACACTAAAAAGTGGTCTAAATTTAGGATGAAAAGAGTAGATTCTTGGTACAGTCACACTGAAGCATTCAAAATAGCTCATGCACGTTAAACGTGGCTGTGTTAAAAATTTGCATGTAATTTGTAACACTTCTTTTAATGACTGTTTTGTTTAAGCTTTCCTTGAAATATTTGGCCTTTGATGCGTTGATTACACCAGACAAGGAAAGTGGCTTAAGCCGCCTGCAATCAGCTTGTATCGAAGGAGATGTGGAAACTTTTACGGCGATCCAGAGTAACAGTCCCAGCAAACTGGACAGTTTTGCAGCTCTGAATGTCAAGATCAGAGCCAACTCATTATCTTTTCCTAGTAAATCAGTGTGGGCCGTGTTGATATTACAGCAGTCCCCAAGACACAGGCAGATCTTCACGCGTGTCGAAACAATCTGTCAGGAGTTTCACTCTCAGTCCCTGCTTCACTTGACTGCAAGGGAAGGACAGGTTCATCAACTTCGAAGACTATTGGATTGCGGCGTGCTTGTTGATGGTTTGGAGAATGATTGGGATGAACCACAGCAGACGCCTCTTATGTTGGCTGCCCAATTTAATGACGAGGAGGTTGTAGAATTTCTTATCGAAAGAGGTGCCTCTCTAGAAATGCGAGATGATCAGGATCGCACTCCATTTCATTATGCTGCTGAAGGTGGAAAAGTGAGAAATCTTTTACGACTGATCGAGCATGGTGTTGATGTTTTGCAAAAGGATGAACATGGTTACTCAGCTTTACATTTGGCTGCTTCAAACGGCCATACAAATTCCGTTCGGCTGCTCATCGAACATGGTGCTGACGTCAATGAATTTACGAGTTCCTTAGATGACCCTGGGTACACTCCTCTCATGTTAGCTGCTGAAAAGGGACACCTGCAAACTGTTCAGGTTTTGCTACAAAATGCAGGAGACCCACACAGAGGAAATGAAATGGCATGGTTGCCATTGCATTTTGCCGCTAAAGGAGACCATACAGAAATGGTTAAATTCCTTCTTGAACATGATGGAAATGTGTTAGCTGCGACAGCCTGCGGGAAAACCGTCCTTCACCTGGCCACAAGGTTGGATCTGGTAATGATTCTTGTCTATCGTGGAGCTAACATCCAAGCTAAAGATATCCTCGGAAGAACGCCGTTGCATGTGGCTGCTGAAAAGGGACAAACCGACACAGTGAATTATCTTCTAGACCATGGTGCTGACGTTAACTCTAGAGACAGGAACCGCGTCCGAGTTCATTAAAAGACAGTAAAATTTTTTCGCCTTGCCTTTTCTGTTGTACATGCCAAATATACTAAACATTTGGTAATTTCACGTCGTAGTTGTGCAGCGACGGCAAAGAAATTTGCGAGAAAAAATAAAACAGAACAAAGCAAAACGAACAAACACAAAACAGATCATTTGTTCTGTTAATAAAACCCATTGCTTTTTGGGTATTCCAATTGCCGTCGCTGTCTCATTTTCATAAGGTCCCTAATAGACCTCTTTAGCTTGTATGTTTTCTTTTCGTTATACGGGTCATGAACATTTACCGAGTTGATTCTGATTGTAATAGCTTGTTGTTGTTGCTGTTGACATAGCTGAAACACTCTGAAGACAGCTCACTTCTTAATGGTCTATGATATCAATAAAAGTTCACCTTTGAATACAAGACTAACTTTCTCAATATAGTAATTAAATATCGAGGAGCAACGTAACGTCCTTGGACAGATTTTGCAAAGACAACGGAAGAGGAGGGGACAATGATGACGCGCGCAAATATGCAAACTGACTTAGCAAACGCCAAAAAGATGAGTTGAGTATAGAGGTAGAGGTAGAGGTATCGGTCGGTGCGGTTTTTTTCTCTTCTTCCCCAAATGAAAAAGTGACATCAACATTAGTCCGCCAGCAAGACTCCCTCAAACAAAAGGAAAGCCTTCTTTGCAGGCTATATCAACATGCTCCCACCCTCCCCCCTTCCGTCAACCCCAAGAGATTTGACTGTTTAATGCGACTAAGGTTCGGGAAGACGGTGATTGGTTATACAGGTGTAAGACTCCATGTGGGAGGGGTAGGGAACTTTAAAAAAATGGCTTTAGGAGTAACACAATTACTCGTGACCCAGTAGTTTTTTATTGTGGTCCACACTGATAAGGACAGAAACAACAGGCATTTGAAAATAAACATAGCAAGGTTAAGAACCCCAACCGCTCAGTGGAAAACCAGGGGTCAATTTAATAAAACTTTTAAAATTGTAATTTGCAAGTGTATCTATTGTTTTCGGACGCTAAAACAATGGCTGCACTTGTAAATTACACTAGTAAAAGTTTGATCCCAGTTGGCTCTTTACTCCGGACTACCAAGAACAAATCCAACTAGCGATAAAAAGGGGGATAATAAGTCTAAGCTGAATTTGAAAATATTGTGTACAAGACAGATCCAACAGAGTCTGGGTGTCCTGTGGACATGTGAGTTGACCAGCGATAACCCTCGCAGGCTCATCTGGCGCTGAATCTGAAATAAATATGGCCGGGAAACCGACGAAAGAAGGTGAGAAGATCATTGATTTTCTTCAATATCAGTGTATTTATCATTTCTGTTTGATACTGTTTGAAATTCACTTTGTTTTACTTATCGTTCCACCGTTTCGTGCTGAAACCAGCAGCTCTAGTACAGTATGGTCGGTCAATTAAGCAAACACATTCCCGCGACTTGAATCACTGAAGCTTATCTTATCTTATTCCAAACAGCTCATTACTAATCGATTCATTAACCTTACTTTTGTAAAAAAAAAAAATGGTTAAAACATTCAGTTTTCAGTGCTGTAGCCAGACCAAACGGCCAACCGAGGCAGGCGGGAGTTGCTAGGGGGGTTCGGGGGCATGCCCCCCCCCCCCCCCCCCCCCC
>CALNXI010001233.1:59918-88567 GCA_942486025.1 Porites evermanni
GTTAATAAAACCCATTGCTTTTTGGGTATTCCAGTTGCCGTCGTTTTCGTAAGGTCCCTAATAGACCTCTTTAGCTTGTATGTTTTCTTTTCGTTATACAGGTCATGAACATTTACCGAGTTGATTCCGATTGTAATAGCTTGTTGTCGTTGCTGTTGACGTAGCTGAAACACTCTGAAGAGAGCTCACTTCTTAATGGTCTATGATATCAATAAAAGTTCACCTTTGAATACAAGACTTTAAACTTTCGCAATATAGTAATTAAATATCGAGGAGCAACGTAACATCCTTTGCAAAGACAACGGAAGAGGAGGGGACAATGATGACGCGCGCAAATATGCAAACTGACTTAACAAACGCCAAAAAGATGAGTTGAGTACCAGAAGTAGTGTTTAGTCTTCCAGCGCTTGCCTTCCCGATTTAGTTGAACGTTGTATGTCTGCTGAACTTCCGCATGGTTTACGGGCAACCTGTCTTTCTGGTACGTAAATAAAAACAATCTTACTAGAAGGGAAGGCATGATTAAAATTAGATGCCACTCAATCAGTAGTCAATATTTTATTTTTCAGTAAATATTCGTTATTTTGGACGTTTGTCTGCGTAGCAAGCGGTTTTTTTAAATGCGTTTTCTGTTTGTGGGTCGTTTGGTCAAAAGGCGTTCGAAAGCGCTGGTATAGAGGCAGAGATTTCGGTCGGTGCGTTTTTTTTCTCTTCTTCCCCAGATGAAAAAGTGACATCAACATTAGTCCGCCAGCAAGACTCCCTCAAACAAAAGGAACCCCAAGACATTTGACCGTTTAATGTGAATTGGATTCGGGAAGACGGTGATTGGTTATACAGGTGCAAGACTCCATATGGGAGGGGTAGGGAACTTTAAAAAAATGACTCTAGGGGTAACACAATTACTGGTGACCCAGTAGTTTTATTGTGACCCATACTGATAAGGACAGAAACAACAGGCATTTGAAAATAAACATAGCAAGGTTAAGAACCTCAACTGCTCAGTGGAAAACCAGGGGTCAATTTAATAAAACTTTTAAAATTGTAATTTGCAAGTGTATCTATTGTTTTCGGACGCTAAAACAATGGCTGCACTTGTAAATTACACTTGTAAAAGTTTGACCCCAGTTGGCTATTTACTCCGGACTACCAAGGACAAATCCAACCAGCGATAATAAGGGGGATAATAAGTCTAAGCTGAATTTGAAAATATTGTGTACAAGACAGATCCAACAGAGTCTGGGTGTCCTGTGGACATGTGATTTGACCAGCGGTAACCCTCGCAGGCTCATCTGGCGCTGAATCTGAAATAAATATGGCCGGGAAACTGCCGAAAGAAGGTGAGAAGATCATTGATTTTCGTCAATATCAGTGCATTTATCATTTCTGTTTGATACTGTTTGAAATTCATTTTGTTTTACTTATCTTTTCTCCGTTTCGTGCTGAAACCAGCGGCTCTAGTACAGTATGGTCGGTCAATTAAGCTAACACATTCCCGCGACTTGAATTGAATCAGCGAAGGTTATCTTATAATTGATTCCAAACAGCTCATTACTAATCGATTCATTAACCTTACTTTTGTAAAAAAAAATGGTTAAAACATTCAGTTTTGATTTTTTTGTCAAGACGAAGCTGACGAAGCGTAAAGTCTTCGTCAGACTTTTCAATTTTAGAAAATGCTGAAATTTTACTGTGATCATAATATTAATCTGGTAAATATTTTCCTCTTGATGGGGTGAGCAAACATGTTCACTCTCAAGTAGTTAAGTATAAACCACTTCTTAAGTCACGAGCCTTTTATCGGAAGTTATACAATAATTATTGTAGGTACTTTGTGACAGGTTATAAAATACTGCTGTCTCTGCAATTTCATGTACCAGTCATGTAGACAAGATTTTCTAAAAGGCACCAGCACAAGACATCAGACAAATAGACTAGTAATCACTGCCATTCTTTTAAGGCTTTTATTTAGGGTGGATCAATTTATAGCATACCCAAATCATGGTCATCACATTTACCTATACTAGAATTTTTTCACTGCCTTAATAAAGCTCAAAATTAAAAATAATTGTAACAATAATAAAAACCAGCAGCAGGTAAATGGGCTCAACCTCGGTGTAACAATTTGTAAAACTCATGAGTGGCATAAAGGAATGGAAACAAAGAAGTCAACACAGTAGAACCTAGGAATACAAAAGGTGCGAAACAAAGAAAAATTCACAGGTTCTTACATCGAGGTAAACCGGGCATATGTGAAGTCTTTACCCCCAGACTTCTGTAAAATTGCTGCACTACAAACAGATTGACAATGATCTTCCCCGTAGACAAAAACAATTTATATTTAACAAACCTTACATATAAGCTTACTGCTACAATAACTTCTTAGTCTAAAATAAATTTCACTCACAAACTTTCTTATATTGCTAACAACCTCCTAACAACCACGATGCATAAATAAACATTTACTGCCACGTATAAACACAATCTTAACCTTGAATGTCAGCGTTCTTTGAGTCCCCACAAAGCCCAGTGTCTACTTTGTCTTGAAACAATGTTCATGCTTGAACACTTTTCCTGGCTGAAACCGTTTCATTCATACTTGAAATTAGGCCATCTCTGAAATTTTTGTGTAATGCATTCACAAAATTATTTTGGAATATAATTATTTGCAACATGAGCATGAACCCTTTTTTAATTTTTTCTCTTTGTTTTCCCCTTTTAACCAAGAATACCTAACGATAGTTTTTTAAAATGATAAACAATACAAGTAATTGACCATTAAGGGAAGATGCAGTCAGTGTGTGTCCCTCAAATAATGTCAAAAATAATTGATTTAAACAAACATAACGAAAAGAAATCGTTACTCGCTAGGGACAAATGTACAAAGTCTACAAACGTGCAGTGGAATTGAAGTCGGGACTACCAAGATCAAATCCAGCTGTTGTTTGCTGTTTGATTAGTCATGGAGGCCTCTGGATTGCAAGTTCAACCCATGACTAGAGTGAATGATAGGATCTTGTAAGGTGGTGCTAACTTTTCAGTCCTTGGAAAAAGTTTTTCAGTGTAGCCATTCAAAAAAATTAATGAAACCTGTTTGGCATTACATTTTACATGTAGTACTATTTGTTTTGTAGAATTTTATAAACAAAAAAATTCGCCAATTTGTTGAATTAGCCATGAAATCCAGAGTTTCTTCACTTCTTACTTAGTTCCACAGTTGTAAAAGGCGTGGAAGTAGTGAATTGTCTGACAAAGTGGGGATCGATGTTGTCACACTTTTCCCCAGTCACGAACCCCATGTAATTCTTTACTTAGTTGTACACTTCTCAAAGGTATGAAAGTGTGGAATAGCCTGACCAAGTCAGGATAATATCGCACTTTTTCCCCAGTCATGAACCTCTTGGCATTCTTTACTAAATTCTACACTTCTCAGAGGTGTGGAAGGATAGAATGGTCTGAAAACGTCAGGATAATGTCGCAGGTTTTCCCTGTCCCAAACCCCTTTTCATTCTTTACCTAGTTCTACACTTCTCAGAGGACGTGGAAGTGTGGAATTGCCTGACGAAAAAAAAAAAGTCAGGATAATGTCACACTTTTCCCCAGTCCCGAACCCCTTGTCACTCTTTAGTTAGATCTACACGTCTCAGAGGTGCGGAAGTGTGGAAAAGTCTGACAAAGTCAGGTGAATGTCACACTTTTCCCCAAGTCAAGAATCCCTCGTCATTCTTTACTTAGCTCTACAGTTCTCAGAGGTGTGGAAGCGTGGAAAAGTGTGACAAGGCAGGATGTTGTGACACTTTTCTCCATTCACGAACCCCTTGCCATTCTTTACTTAGTTTTATAGTTCTCAAACAACACCCACACAACTGTCTGAAAGACAGGGTTATTTACATTAACAGACGTACATGTGCGATATTTTGTTTCACCGCAGCATATTGATGTTTCACATCTTTACACCTACAAGAATCCTGACTTTGACAGACGTTTCCACGCTTCCACATCTCGGAAAAGTATAGAACTATGTAAAGAATGAGTAACAGGGGAAGAGTGCGATATTATCCGGATTTCAGTCAGACTATTCCCCCCTTCCACACCTCGGAGAAGTGTAGGACTTGGAATCAGAAAGGAAATTTGGGATCTTCTGCACTTCCACACCTCTGACAAGTGTAGTAAGGATAAAAAAGGAAAGTTCCTAACATTCATTTAGACCTCTAGTAAAATTCATCTTTACAAATTAGGGGTGGTCCACAGGGGTAGTTCATGGACCTGGTCCACGAAGGGGTCCATGGACTAGGTCCAGAGAGGTGGTTCATGGACCGTGGGTTTCATGTCCAAACAGAACGATAATCAAACATTAAAACCTTTTCCGACCGTATGTGTTCCCCTATTATAAAAATTCTAAGCAAACGTCAAGGTCAAGAGCTGGGAATTTCCTCTTTGCTTTAACAAAACAAAATTTGCAACATTATGGGATAGGTTGGCGTATCCAGAAAGAACAAGATAAAAAATGTCCACTTGCTATAAATCAGCCCATTGTGTGGAGACGGAAGACTCAAAACCCCAAAGTGACAGTTACAAAATCTGGGTCACTTGAGTTTCCCAAGCTTACCAGTAAGCGCCCCTGAACTAAACGGATCATTGTCTTTTTCCTTCATATTTTTTCCCACACAAACGCTAAGTCACCTGGATTATAATTTCTTCAGTTATCTAAGATTTAAAACCGACATACGATGCAGAGAACACATTTCGGCGAAAACAGCAACACTGTTATATGCCAAATCTATGGTCGTTTATCGTGCCCCAGTATTTAATATTCTCGAAGGTAGATAACCCATGAAAACATAAAAATTTTATTGATTATAAATACGCAAAAGCCTTTAGCATAAGCGTTAAAGTCATTAAAACCTTTGGCTAGCATGCTGTAATAAAAAAAGGGTCTCGGAAGGGTCTCGGACCCTCTCAGTTAATCCCGTTTTTAAGCAACTTCCCCTACTGGGACGTTTTGGGAGTTTTGATATGTTATGAAGGATACACCTCTCAGTCTAAAACAGTTGTATCTTCTGTTGCAATGAGCTGCAGGTTAACCTACTTTTTTTCCACAAAATGACTGATGATTTGGGGGTATCCATTTTAGTCACAACCCATGCCAAACCGTCATTGTAATAGTAGATAAAATTATCCACGTGCGAGTGATCCTTGAAAGTGAATTAATACATAACTGCTCGCGTGTTTCGCATCAAATTTCACTGAACGACTTCACTTTAGCATCGGGCCTTAATATCTTGAGGCCTGGAAAAGAAAAAGGCTGGATTTTGTGGAGAAAACAAAAACGAATGACAACAATCGGCCGGATTTTTAGATCAGCTTTTTTCTTTAGACAGAGATATCGACCCTAAAAATCGTGAAGTGTAAATTAGCCGTCTTCGAAGTATCGTAAATTCAATATTGAAACCAGTCTTAACATCATTAGATAAAAGAACTGAGTAGCACACCAACTCACTTTAGAAAGTGGTATGGTGGGTGTTGGGAGTCTCGTTAAAGTAGACTGGGCAGCCCGACCCTCAAACGTTAAAGTACGGTCTCTAAAGTTACGTAAAATTTGTTAATTTATTTGCAATGAATTTAAGTTTATTGTTGTAAGTATATTATAAGCATACAATGGATATCTATGCCTTTAGGGTTGGCAAAATCTATGTAGTAGTGTTAATAATGTAATTAGCCAGAAAAGGTGCACTTTCACTACGTAAATTTAATTAACCCCGGTCAAAACTAGCAGTAGTCTTTGAGAGTCATTCTAATAAAACACTCTTGTTGTGATAAATTGATCGCCGCTAAGGCCTCTCCTGTACTCCCTGAATATTGAAAGAGAATTAAAGAGAATAACAATTACAGCTATCTGTATTTGAAAATATGAGCCCGATATACTGAACAGTTTCGAAGGAATTATCTTCCAAATACTCGAAACTTTACGATGAATGTAACAGCTCATTAACGCTTTTGCCATCCAGCGATTTTGCAATTTTCGATAACGGCTATTTCCTTTGTTATTTCTTGCAAAGAGCTAAAAATTGCACAAATTGCTCAAATTAACCGGCCCTTTTAACTTTTGAATTAAAGTTGTACCCGCGGTGACGTCTTAATTCTATGGGTTTATTCCAACGCAAATGAGTAAAAATGTAAACAATTAGGTCGACAAAGATATGCCTATTCTCATCTCTTCTGTCGCAATGAATTATTCCCAACTTTAAGGGAAAACTTAACAACGCAAAACTAGAATTAAACAAAAAATTATATCCAAAGTATATCAATTTCTTTGGCTTTAGATTATTAATGTGTTTATCAGTTTGATTTTACCTCTGTAACTTTAGTGTAATCTTTCCACACAAAATGCAGCTCGGAATGCATATCTTTCTCAACAGCTGTTATTTGCTGTTTGGAATACAGCAGGCAGTTGCCCTTGGCGTTCTCACACCAACTTCCTTGCTCACGTTTACACATCACAAAGGCTTGGCAAAAAGCATCTTTTGAACAAGAGGAAGCACACTGTGTACTATTAGAGGCCCGATATTCGCCACGACGTGGCTGATTTGCTTTGACTTTGAGCTGAGACAAAGTAAAATTTTTCCTTTCTCGTTGCAGTCTCGGTAGAAAGACCACAGTCTTGGACCATTTGGAATCATCTGCACTGTACTTTCCTTTAGAATCAAGTAGCTTGCACCCTCTCCACGCAAATTGACCTCCACCGTTGAATACCTCAATTGCTACACAATCCGCCTCCAGCAGGCAAATAGCTCTACAATCAGTCTCATCTACTTCCTGCAAAAGTCTGTAGCCTGAAAGAAAAAAGGCCATTTTTTGAAACAGAGAAGTTCACATAGGAAAGTTTTACTGGCGCCAATTTTGTTAACACATCATCGATGAGACTTGAACAATTATGGAAACGTAATTCTTGTCTGTAAGTGAAGCAAAATAATTCATAATCGTGAAGCCTCATACATGTCTGTTTTGATTGGGGTACTGTCGATTCGTTATGATGTAGTAGCTTTGACCTTAGAGTAGTAGTATGATGTAGAAGTTTAGACCTTTAGATATTTTAAAGAAAATCCAATAACATTTACCAAATTGGCGTACTCCGACACCTTGCAGGGAAGTTCCTAGATGGATGCTGTCATCGCACGAATCTACCAGTCCCTCGTCTTTCAAAGCCTGGCAGTAATTCGTGGATGCATTAATCAGCTTCTCTCTCACAACGCCCATGTTAACCCCAGGAAGATGCTTGGAATATCTTTCAGTAAACAGGTTGTGAATGGCGGACAGGGAGTATGTTATTGGCACCGGATTCTCCTTGACAGAGGAGGCCCACGTCATGGCATCACCGTTACTAGGAGGGGCTGCGCCTACAGTGATGGTGCTTGTTTGCACTGACTTCTGAAAATTGGAAGCCGCAGATCTTTGCTCTTTATCCATTGAAAATCCCCCTCCAACACTAAAGAGCCCTGAATAGCTGGCTTGTGCCTCAACGCTTATTTTCTTGCTTCTGAGCTCTTCATATTTTGTCTGACTGACTTTGTGGTTTTTTGTGAATCTTGCTCCGAATGTTACCTCCGTCACGAAATGAGTTCCGTAGTATTTAATGAACTGAATAACATCATTTTCGTTAGCATCTGGTTTAGCAAGTGTCTTTGCCCAGCGCACAAAACCTGGTTGAAATGGCGGTGGTTCGGTGAGGTCCATTTTGCTGAAGTAATAGCGGCACTGCGCTTGGGAAATTATGTACAAGAACTCTCCTGACGACATTTGTGCCACGGATTCTGAATAACTTGCACTTGCGGAGAACTTAAAGCCCCATCCACCCCCTAAAATAAAAGCAAATAGTCTTCTAATTTTAACACTTAATTATGTAACATAATGAGCGATTTTTCGAACGCACATTGGTGGAGAGCCATGTTTTAAGACAACAAGGACGGCGACGCTTCAAACTTTTTTCCACTTATTCCATCTCGTTAAATTCGTCAAATGTTGGCAGTTTTTTTGTGGAGTTGAATTCTAAAAGACTGTATCGAAGTTCAGGAAAAGAAAATGAAAGCCATTCTCTTGTGTTCACGTCCTCCACAAAGCGTGAAAATAGGCATTTTCACGTCGTAGTCGTGCAGTGACGGCAAGGAAATGTACAGAAAAGTGTACAGAACTTTTGTTTTGCTTATCTAAACCAAGAGAGGATAAAGGGGACAGAGAAGGCATCCCCCATACACACCCTATTCCATAGGTAATTCGTCTCGAGTTATTTTTAGAATCGGGATAAAGTTACCTCGCGCGCTGCATGGATGTTTCGTGGAGGTTTCGTATGACTAAACACCGTGCAAAACATGTCGGGCGAAAGACAATGAAAGCGTAAAGAGATCGAGAGCATTCCTGAATATTGAAGCGAAATGCGTCGGCGCTCACCTGGGAAAAGGGAATCGCTGGACTCTTTGACAACCCGTGAAATCAGTTTAACTCGAAGTTGTCTTAACCTCAGTGCTTTAATAAAATGAGAAATTTCGCCGTTCTATTGAAACCGGTCGTTTGTACAATAAAGCAGGTAGGACGCCAAGTGTTATTTTGGTTGAATAATAAAAGACTAATAAAAGAATAAATATCAAACCAGAAATTGCACTCTTCAAACTGTAAATTTGTAAATGATCCTGAGGGAATATTCAGTGTGTTAAGGATTTCCCTGCTGTACTGTTAGCTCTATACAAGAGAGGAAGGGAGATTCTTTTTTAATTTCCGTTTCGCTGACACCGCTTTAGTAGAAATCTCTCTTTAGTCGTTTTCGTCGACATAACGAATAGCAATATCGCTCTCTGCGTCTTCCGCCATTTTTTCAGCGTCAATTCGTGAAGGACGCTTGGTTCTGAGCGTGGGTCATCCACGCGGAACACATTCGCGCTATGTGATTGGCTGTTGTCTAATCCCCCTTGGGATCTGTGGTCTTAAAAATAGCTCGAGACGAATTACCTATGGAATAGGGTGTGTATGGGGGATGCCTTCTCTGTCCCCTTTATCCTCTCTTGTGTAAACTTATAACTGTTTTGCCGTTCCTCGTTGACGTCGCCTTCGTCGTTGCTTAAGCTCCCTAATACCCTTGCGCACTGTGCTTGGTCGTTGCCCATGACTTGAGTAAAGAAACATGGCCGTTAGGTGACGGGCAAATTCCATTTTTTTTTCCTCCAAAGAAATACACCGACACAAAAATGTTATCTTATAGCAGCATGAAAATTTCCTAAACTGGATAAATTCTCGGCAGTCCAGCGTTACGTGGTAAGTTTGTCTTCTTTTCTGTTCATTGTATAAAACAAACAGATTCCATTTTGCTGCGCGTCTGTTTAGTAATAGATTATAGTAGAAGTCAAAATGTCAGTGGAAGAACATAAGTATTAAACACACTCGCCGGCGGCTTGTGTGCAACTTTTCTGTTCCACGCGCAATTTGTCGTCGTCTGTGACCTATTATATTACTGAACAGACACTTGGCCAAATGGGATCTATTTGATAAAACACAAAGCAAATTTGTTGTCTACTTGTTAGCGAAGTCTTTAACGTTTTAACTCTATTTTGTTAGGAAAGCAGCCAGTGCTAACTAACAACGGAAGGCCCTTTTGAATCATGCTAAAGACGTTAAGTTAACTTGGCAGTGGTTTAATCTTCTCTCAGGGTATGTACACACGAGAGAGGATCACTATACTGGATAGCTTTTCGTACCGACTCGAGAAGCTGTCTGATATACTGATCAACACCTATCCGATATGGGACTCTCCACTTTAAAGATCGGCGTGGCGAAGCTTGGCTCCGTTACAGAAATCGCGCCGAAAACAACGTTCTTGTGTGAACAGGAACCCTAGCCGCTATGGTTTTCGTGCCGGCACAGTATAGAGTGAGAGTGAACCGAGTCTGAATCAATGGCTACTTGTAGGACGAACTGTCCACACAAGTACCTTTCAAATTCGTAAGGAAAAGGAAAAAACCAGGTGCAAATTTGGAATAGTAACTGAAATAAGAGGAACCTAACTTGGTCTTAAATCGAAAGAGTGATTTCAAATTCGAACGAGCGCGGTGCAAGACTTCCATCTGGAATCACAAGCTGTAATTTCAAAGAAAAATACACCAATTTTGATTTATACTGAAATTCATACTTGGTTCTGAGGCTTAGCAGAATAAAACAAAAAAAGTCATCTTAACGCTCAATAGTGAATAATATCGCTTCTTTTGTTTTATTCCTTGAAACCTCCATGCCAAGTATGAATCTAAATACATCGAAAATGGCCTGCTGCACGACACGAAGTTAAAAAAAAACAAAAAAAAACGAACAAACAACCAAAAAACGACCGCAAATACCTTCTCGTCTTATTTTGTAGGCAAAACAGAAATAACGCAATTACGGACAGAAATGATACGATAAATGCAGAAAAGTGTGATTTGTGAATCAATCGCACTGCTGTGAGCCAATCGTCAGACTACAAGGATCTGCAGTGATTTCACATTACATATAATAAAGGTAACCACATCTCATAAGGGCCATGGCTGATTGGAGGATCATTCATAAAATTTTTCGCGGACTTTTACTGTAAATAACTAAGACGAGCACCTTCAACATTCGCGGCTGCCTCAAGGGACTGTGACATCTCCAGTCTGTTTCGTATAATCTTGGAGGAGAAAGTAGTTTCACACGACACATCAGGCACAACAACCAAGCCTGCTGGAACACTGTAACGACAGTCAGAGGTCTGCTTTTCAGGAGTATAGTCTGTCAGGAATATTGGGTGCGTAAAGCCAGGATCGTGTCCTGTTGCCAGTGGATAGCCGTTTAAAATGTCATATCCAAAGAGCGCGTAATCAAGATCGGGGAAGGATCTTTTCCAATGAGCATTTTGACATTCTTGAAGCTGAGAGTCAAACCGCAATCCTGATGTGGTCATTTGGAGACAATAAAATGGGAAGTGCGGTCAAATTGGAGAAGTTCTGGGTTATGCCGTCCTAGAGGCATGGGGGGAAGGTTCTAAAGAGCTTTATCTTATCTCTTCCTCAAGTGGATTACAATCTTAGAAAGCTCTCAAATAAGCTTGGTATTGCTAAAGAAAAGGAAAACACATTATTTGCCCATACCCTCTGGCTAAATTTTTGAGGGAAAGTTTACGGGCGTTGCTTTTGACTGAAACTGTCGTCTCAATCTTTTGTAATTATGAGTATTAGAGGTATTTACCGTTTTGGTGAGTATTTACCGTATTGGACTTATGCAAGTCAAGCAACTATGGAGATTATAGCTTGAGGACACCGGGAGAGCAAATAACAATTTGAGGAGTAGGGAAATAATTGAATTGAAGAGGAGCAGGGCGGGGAGTGAAGTAAATAACAAATTGTGTTTGATGCTAAAACAAGAACGCTCTTAAAGAAAACCATAAGTCTTGCTTGGAGATTAGATAAGAAATGAGGAGGCGATTAATTCTACACGAAACAGGATTTCCTCGCTTAACGTTTATCACTTTTTACTTTATCAACGTTCGAGTATTTTTCAGGATATTTACCTTTTATATCGTATTCGACGAGTACGCGTGTATAAATCCTGGTGTAGTCAATCGAACGTTTGCTAATCGAACCCAATCGAACACCAATCGTTCGATTGACTTCGATTGGGTTCCGTGATCGAAGATGATCGAACTCACCCATCATTGCCAGAGACCAAAAACGTAATGAACATGGCGAGTCATTTCAATAGACCTTTTTGCCGATACGGCGGCCATATTGAATTAATTCGATTTAAGGAGTATTATAGGATGCCCAGGGGGCATGAGCACATTTCGTTTGTATTTAGGAGCGCTTTTCGGGACACTTTTTCTTAAAGTTTCTTAGAATAAGATTGTAATGGGAAAAAGGATCCCTGTGCCGTGTTTGGATGTAATAATGATCGCCTTTTTCCCGAGAAATATACAGTGAAAGACAATATTTCTAATACTAAACTAGAAAAAAAGCGATCATTATTACATCCAAACACAGCACAAGGATCATCTCTCCCATTACAATCTTATTCTAAGAAAACTTTAAGAAAAAATGTTCCGAAAAGCGCTCAAAAATACAAACGAAATGTGCTCATGCCCCCTGGGCATCCTATAATACTCCTTAAATCGAATTAATTCAATATGGCCGCCGTATCGGTAAAAAGGTCTATTGACGATTCTATAATTCCGATCCCATCTATATTACGCTATCACTGGAACTCATGGCCAAACAATCTTTATCCCCCCACCACCACTTTTTGCCGAACATCCATAAAGACCCATAAACTATAGCGATCATACAGAAATCCCTCTATCTTATTTCTCTATTACTACCCAGGCATATACCTTTCACCGGCTATTTTACCCGAAAATATACCCTCTGAACGTTTATCAACACTCCAAATACATTCTTACCGAAGTTTAGGAACGATTTGCCGTCTTTTCCCTGTGCCAAAGGCATCTGCAAATTGAGCAGCTTATTCCTTGACGATTCATCAGGAAAAACGTAATTTCTGCTACCAAAAAATATAAATTATAAATGATTTAAATGGTGTTTTTATTGTGTCCAAGGATTGCCTTTTTGAAAATTTGACCTGGGTGGTTTGTACTCCATAACCGTCTAATTTTTTGTAGGGCAAAGGCGTGGTTACATGAATTTCGATCTCGCGGTATCTCAGCTGAAAACGCCATTTTGGATTGCTAAAGTAGAGCACCTCTTACGGCAGATGGTAAAACCACTGACAATTTAACATGGTTCGTCAATTCCGTGTGAACAGAGCAAAAATATTGAACGGTTCCTAATGAACGAAGTGTCCAGCCAAAATTTTCAGCCGGTCAAAAACAAGAAAGAATATTTGTCAAGTGCCGCTTGAACTTAGCCTGTTATAGGTCAACATTCTTGAGTAACAATGTACTGTAGCCTTTCACGTCATAGTGTTTGCAATGGCTCCTGTTGAGGGACTTTTGGAGGGAAACAGTTTTGTTGTTAGAGGTGAGGTAACCTCGTGCGAAGCAACCAACAAGATCGCTCGCTGTTGCGAAGAAACAAATAACTGATGTTAAAATGATATCTTACCTTCGAGGTATGTAGACAGATACTATTGTTGCAAGAACAGCCACTGTTATGAACAGCACTATGATTAATAAAGACTTCCAGTTTCTTTTCACTAGGTTCTGGAAAACAACATGAAACGATGTTTTTTTCTTTTTGACTTTCAATTCTGTTTCGTCTATTACCCTATCTTCTTGATTCTTCTGAAAAGTCAAATAAAAAGACCTAAAGTCTCTTTTTATTTAGAGAATGCGCAAAAGACAAAAAAATAGTTTTTGGTTTCATCCTTGCTAATTACTAGGAATAGCCTGCGTGGCAGACGTTAAAAGGGAAAGGGGAAGGGAAATTCGGGCGCGCGAGAGCGTGAGGGGCACACGAGGAGGGTAGAAGTTAACGCTATTGTTTTCTCCGTTTTTTTACACTCAGATTCTAAGCGTAAAAATCGTGATTGGTCTGCAGAGTGCCAATCTTCGATTTAAAGCCTTGTTCCGATTTGTTGAAGTCGACATCTCTCCAATTAAGTAACTTGATAGACCTTTCGCGTTTTCTCGCGGGCGTTCTCAATATTTTCATTTCGAGTTTGTCTTGCGGGAATAGACCTTATTCACGATACCCGCTATCTTTGCATGCAATTTAGGATTGATGGGATAAAAGCAATGTCACGTGGTATTTCAGGGGGCAAACAAAAGATGAAATTTACCAATGCGAGAAATCACTGTCGACTTTGTTTATTCTCTCAAAACGAAACGACGATTTAAAGGTCATACAAAATGTACGGTTTGAGTTTCGACAAAATTAACGTCATTATTGCTTGCTGTGAGGCAGGGCGTAAAAAGCTACGGCGTTGAAACGAGTGTCCGGGTCTAGCGATCTAGCTGTGATGCAAGGGCCTGGGTACTACCAAAGAGACAAAACAAGATGGCGGACATTATACTGGATAGTCAGAGAGATTATCCAGTGAACGTTAGCCATTATCCCGTGGCATTCATTTGCTGCAAGCAATAGCGAAGGAAAAAATTCTTTTTTCTCACGTTCGTTTTCTGTTTGTTCAATTTTTCCCCCGCGAACAAATATCTGTATTGAATATAGTTCCACCTCCGTGACCTGTATTAAAATTTCGTGACTTGGTAAGAAAATGGCATCACAACTCTGATGATAGCACTGACATCATTTTTAGACTAATATTATCGGTTCTCTACTTCAGTTTAATATAAAGTTGTGTAATTCATCACCTACTATGGCATTTATTTTTTGCTGCCCAGTTTCAAGGCCAGATAATCTGTTTTCACTATAAAGTTTGGATTTGTTGGTGTACATCAGTATTCTTCTCTAAACACCTTATTGAGCTATCTCCAATATCGAGCATTACACTGAGTTGGACAGATTGTGAAAACTAAAGTCCGGGTAAATTTAAATGTCATAAAATCATCATTATTTTTTATCTTGTACAGTAATACTACTATGCAATGAAGAATGAGTATGTAAAAAAATATAATTAACTGGCGTTGAAAAACTAACAAAGAGGTTGCAAGAACACAAATCAGTAGCCCAGCAAATATTTTTGTTTGGTAATAACAGCTTTTTGTAATGAAATGGTCACTGAAATCTACGCATGCAAGACATACTGGGGAACTTAAAAGAAACTAAACATTCACTAGTCTTACACTGAAACTAGACATTGTTATATATATGTATATCTTACAGATACAACATAAAACATTTATATAACTTACAAATTCAAAAGTATATCAATTTCATTCTTGGTTAAATTTATTAACTGCAGCCAGGCTAAATCAAACTTGATTCAAAAAATACTTTCCTGTTTCCTTGTCTACACTATATAATATTAGGAGAGGGGATGTAATGCTAGAAATATTATACAGTAGTACAATCAAAAGATAAGGCACCTCCAGGAAATCTAGGTGGTCTCTACTATTCTTCAGCCATTTTCTTTTACTCTCTATAAGAGTTACACCTGTCCATTAATGCAGACATTTTGTGCCAGTCCCAATAGTTTCCATCTGAGAGAATTGACTGTAGTTTGCACAACACCACACTTAAGCCACTGACGACAAAAATACGATGCTACACAGTCTTAATTTATTTTACTTGCAGTCAAATTAAGACCTCTTCATGTTCTTCTTCATATCCACGGTATTATGAACTCGTTTATCTTTCAGTGTGTGTTCTAGTAGTGTTTTCAGGCCGGGCACTCACTGCTGTCCTGCAAAAAATCATAACAACAAACACATTCTACGATGTAATTTTACGGTGGAATCTTTGTGGGGGTTTGAAAGCAAATTTCTCCACAGGCTTCATTCTGCCTCTGTGCAATACAACCTTTAAATTTATAACGCAGTGAAGCAGAATTTGTTGTTGTTTATATAAAGACTGTCACACGAGATCATTCGAATGCAATTTTCTGGTAGAACTGTAAAAATAGTCAGAACCTTCTTGGATCGCAGTTTTGTAACTAAAAAAAATTATTTACCATCTTAGTGTACATTAAAAAAAGAAAAATTGCTAAATTGGGCAACTGAAATCTTTTATTTTACTAACAAGCTAAACGTCAACGTACAAAACAAAAACCTTGCTATCGCCATTATGAAGTCGTCACTTCAGGAGTAAAAAACCTTAAAGGTTCATAAAAGTTAACTCTAAAGATTTCCATGCACAAACAAAAAGTTTATAAAACCATTACATATTTTTTTTGTAGCCGTTTATAATCATTTGGTTTTGACTGGCAAGATAAAACGCGGCCTTCAACCTGTAATATTTGATAGGCCATTTTTACACAGTACATAAACATAAAAGGCGAGAAGACACCTTAACTTATAAGACTAACTATAAAATATCACCTAAATATTTTCTGTATATTGCATAGAAATACGCCAAATATCAAATCTCATTATAGATTGCAGCGATCTTAAGATATAAAGCAATAAATCCCAACCTACCTCCAGCTCGACGGCGCCATTTTTCTTGCCCTGACAGCGGATCGAGAGCGGAAAGGTCAACTAGCTCCAGTCCTACTCCGCATCACAGATGAACCAGAGAGCGCGTATGATCGTTTCAACGCCTTAGCTTATTACGCCCTGCTGTGAGGACATCTTACGGTGGCTACTGCATCCAGAAAGGTAAAAATGATCACTTCCACCCATAATTTTCCATTATCGTCTTTAATGTAAAAAGTTGTTCATCCGCGGTTTCTTGCATTAGAAAAATTTATCACTTGTTTGCCCCCTGAGAAGCCACGTGACATTGCTTTTATCCCATCAGTCCTTAAGCGCGTGCAAAGATGGCGGGTATCGTGAATAAGGTCTATTGTCATTATTACATCAAATGGAAACTCGGAAAAAACCGAGCCTCAGATGGGATTCCAACCCACGACATTGTTTTTTGTGTTTTTGTCAAAAGGACATGGTTAATTAAACGGTAAAAATCACGTGACCTATTTAACAATGATATAAATAGCCTTTTCTCATTTTACAAGGCAAAGTTTCCGTTTGCGGCGATTAGATAACATCTTGGTAATGAAAATTCCCTATAATATGGTATTGTAATCTTGCTCCTAAAGAGAAACTATGTTTGTGACGTCGTCGACGAAGTAATGTCACGTGCCATTCGTTCTAATTCTTCCCGTGTTATTCATTTATGAGTTCAACTTTTCAGGATTTCTTATGGAAGCAAAACCTTCAAATAGCATTTAACAAAAGGGGCTATATATGTCACAAGGATATTGTTGTTGTACTCAAGTAAATCAAGGCCTGGGTCTAAGTCATTTACGGCTTTTATGTACATTTTCCAAAAACTATTGTAAAAGCTAGACATCCACGAGAAATGATAAATGCTATAGTAAACGAAACTTAAGAAAACTTGAAAAAAGAAATCCAAATTATATGGTCAGGTGATCGACCACGCCCTCTATTGTTCGAAAATTGGAACCAGCGATTCTTACCACTCCAGTTTCTCTGTATCAAAACATTAACCCTACAAATTTTCTACGAAATCAGCTCGGAATGTTTCGAAGCATTACAATTGGCAATAGCAATTGGTGTTTATTGACTAATGCCAGTCCTCCTCTGAACACAATTTTTGTCAGGAGAAAGACGTTACAAAACAGGGCGTGGCGAGTGAAGTGATGCACTATTTTTAACTGACCAGGTGGGGGTCGAAGCTAATTTGCTTTTGTCGGTAGATGGCGCAATGTAACATTAATCAGGCTCAGTTTTCAGCCCCTTCCCCCCCAACTTCAACTCCTGATAATTATTGCACAGCCTCCTAGCAATAGTCTATAAGATGACCGGACGACAGTTTCAAACGCTTAATATAGTCTTAAATAACAAAACGAGGCACACATTTTTGGAATGCAATTGATGGGACACGTTTTAGCATCTTAAAAAGGTAGAAAACAGCGTAACGTGGCCTCTTTAAGTGACCTGATTTAAAGACGGATTGCTAGCAAAAGGCACGCAATTGAAAGAAAACGCGCATTCTTAAAATTGTACCAACCTTTGCCTTTGTGAAACGTCCTGTCTCATTAATTTCACCTACTTGACTCTGTAAAGCCTCTATCTGTCTTTCGTGTTTCTCCAGAGTCCGTGAAGCTTTACCCACCTCCTCTTGCAATTTAAGGTTTTCTATGTATCGTTCTGCTGGACCCTGCTGTTGAACAGAGGAACAAGCGTATCCATGTTAATGTTATGTTCTGTATTTGATACTCATTAGCAGAATGCTGGTAAAACTAGTAAAGTGGGCGACATATCAATATATCGCGCACACATTGGAAAGATGATGCGAAAAAACTACAATGCACTGGGCAATCAATACTTCTGAATCCTAGGGGATTAGGGGAGCAAGGGTGGCGCAGCTATGAGAGCACTCGCCTTTCCCACCAATGTAGCCCAGGTTCAAATTCCAGCGTCAACGCCAAACGTGGGTTGACATTGTTTTTTGTTTTCTCCTTTGCTCCGAGAGTTTTTTCTTCGGGTACTCCGAGTTTCCCCTCACCTCAGAACCAAAATTTCCAAATTCCATTTCGACCAGGAATCAGGTAGACTAAGAAGCACTAAGTGGATTGGCTACCGCGGGGTTAGATAGTATAAAATACAACACAAAATGGGGAAAAATATATTTATTTAATTTGTTTTGACGTCACATACAAAAAGATTTTTTTGAGATTACTGACAAAACAAAATTAGATTATTTCAAAAAACTTCGTTAGATACATAGACCGCACATCGCCAAAATTCACACCCTGTTTAATGCTTCGCTTCTTAAGAGACACCCTGTTCAAGACTCTCAATAGTGAAATTCTATACCCTGTTTAAGACTCAAGAACCTGAAAACCATACCCTGTTCAGCGGCACATACCCGTAAAGGCCAAATGAGGGGGTGCCCCCCCGGAGTTGCCACCTGCTAATTGTTATAAATTAATCAATGTATTTATTTGTTTACTTATTTAACAACCAAATCACAAAAAATTGTAAAAGTGTTAGAGATCAAATAAAAAAAAAAAGATAAACACCCAGAATAAATTTTCAGGTCTTGTATTAGTTACGAAAACAACATGGCAAACAAAAACCTTTTCTCTATATTTACAAGAAGTACCCGGTTTTAAGGTTGTCTGAAACTATATATATATTCTTCACGCCGGATGAGTTAACCCTTTTCAGACCGGGGGCTTTTATTCCCTCCCCCCCCCACCCCTCCGCCCAACCCTCGCTTTAACGTTGACTAACTTCAAAACCGTTTAAGCTATGACCACCGACTTTTCCTAGAATTTATGTGAGAATTTATTTTATTTATCATTAACATTAGTTCAATATTCACGTTGCCATAACAGAATTTGGAAAGCCATGTTTTTCAAACTTTGATTCTTTGTTCAAAAAAAGTTTTTTTAAATGTTTTTGCTTATTAAATAATTTATTACAATTATTTTATCCTTATCTTAATTGTTAATATAATGCAAGCTTTTCAGTGACAAATTTGAGAAATACAAGAGAGAATATAAAATAACCAAAGGGCAGATGCTGGATTCAATTTTCAACAGTGTTTAGCTCTCTGAATCTCATATCTTGTAGATTTTTTTTGCTTCTAAGGATCCTTTTATACGCAGATTGAACTTTTCTATCAAGATCACCTCGATTCGTACGGGACTTAAGGACGGTGCCCACTATTGTTACTGCCCACATTTTCTGCGCATGCCAAGGTAGTCGCGCGCGACGCGAAAGAAATGCGCAACACGCAGGACACGCGGACTGGTTTTGTCTCCTGAAAGTCTGCGAGGTTCTAGTTATTTCTTGTGGAAAAGAGGCGTCGTTTTTCAACAGATGAAAAATAATTTCTATTTATCTTGTCAGTTCTTTGAAAACCGAAGAAGTATGCCCTTGTTGCTATTTATACGTATAATCGATCTGACCGAACATTTTTTAGTCAAACAAACGTCAATTCTAAAACATTAAAAGTTATTGCTTGAAGATGTTACGCTTGGAGCTTGGGTATTAAAAACTCCCTTAATAGGCAAGGATCAGTAAATCAGCAGGAAAATAGCTCCAAGTCCTCCGCTTAATCGAGAAACTGCAAGCTTACCTTTCACTCCCGTTCTTCGTGTTTTATCGGCTAATCGGCTATAAACACTTTCCCTAATATTTCTTTAATTTTGTAAGATTTTATGGAATTATTCACCAGAAGATAGGTTTAAAGCGTTCGAGTACATACAGATGTCCCTTTTATTTAGAGTCCGAGGCTTTTATTTGTTGAACAAACAAGAAAAACACTATCACAAGATTGCTTGAATTGTTGAGCAAACGATTGAAGAAGTACCTGTCTTAGAGTCCCTCTCGACTATTTTCCAATACAGTACAGTAGTTTGTTTACAGCACCAGCCCTGGATCTTGAGCTCGCCATACTACTCTATGTGCGCTGGAAATAATCTGTAATACCTTGGAGATTGCTCTTCTCCAAAAATTGGTGTTAAATGTTTGAGACGGAGAGGGCGCAGTTGAATGAAATAGTATAATTTGTTTTCCTTAGAGTCCATGAAATGTCCTGCTTCACTTTCTGTTTTTGCTGTCCTCCGTGTGTTGTTGTTTTCTTTGACTGTTAGCCATTGTGGATATCTAAGAGTACTCCGCGTTGAGTGAAGCAATAGCGAAACTGACCGGGGAGGGGATGGGAAAACTGTAAATAACCCCCAAAGCGATTAAGTTAAGGTCGAAAGCAACCAATTTAACTTCTAAAAACGCGTGGTAACCCCTACTTTTCATCTTTCCAAATCAAAGTAATAAGCCTACTCAGCAAACGATCAATTTTTGGTTCGGGGAAAATGTCGTTTACACTATTTTTGAGGCAAACGCGTGGAGAGGGGTAAATGCTGATAACTTCCCAGTTGTGCTGATATTTCAAAAAAAGACGTGTAAAGAGCAGTTGTTATGTTATCATTTGTTGTTTATTTTGAAACCTTGTTACAATTATCATTGCATTTGCGCCAGTTCACTTGTACACACTGAAATTTGGGGAAAAAAATAACTTTTTATCATTTTTCTAAAAAATGCCCATTCAGCGTTTTTCTCCATATTGAAGCGCCGTTATTTCTGAAAAATGCGTGGTTACCCCCAGTTTTCTTTTTGGATTTCAATAGCCGTTGATATGATCTACTTGTCTCACATAGTCATTATGAGGCAAAATACTTCCTATTAGTGGGCACCGTCCTTAAGCGAAATGGAATACATTTAATTAATTCAAAATGGCGGATCCAAGGTGGCGGATGGTTCCAGTTCTTCTTTGATAATAAATGACTTCATCATAACATCACTACTATTGTTAAGAATTATTTAACAATTATTCCAAGAGTGTGCGTTGGACATGAGTTGGTTATAATCATCTCATATCCAACAAGCGCGAGTGGAATATTGTTTTATTAATCAGGCCACTTAAGGCATGACTACCCAATTAAATATAGATATTTTGTAAAATGCGATATTTTAACCGGTTTGCTTCCATCAGTGATCCTGAAAAGTGAACTACAAATGTCGCTCAATGGAAAAAAAAAACGTAAAACTTGATTTCAAATAACACTTGCTTCGTCAATGACGTCCCAAACAACGTTTCCTTAAACGGGGAAGGGTTACAAACCTTAATCTTAGGAATTTTCACTACCAAAATGTTACATAAACAGTGTAAATTGTAAATTCGCCTTGTTTGATTGGGAATGTTATTTAGCCTTTTAGCCATTTCACTAATTAACAAGTCACGTTACCCCTTTCCCTCTATTTACCGATTGCTACATAACGTAAACACACTAATAGCCTTTGAAATATACCTAAAAGAACTTATCGCTCTTTCATTATTCTTTCTCCATTTTGGAGTAAAGATTTACCGTTAATTTTCAATTATAAGTCACATGACAAAAATTTGAGCTTCTAAAATATCTCATATTGCTAAGGCCATTAGAAGCAAACCGTTCTAAGTAGCATTTTATCAAAGTATTTAACAATTAATGAACGAGGCTGAGTATCTTATGAAGAATTATGGAGATCGTGGAGGGTGTCAACACCCTCTGAGATCTCCATAATTCTTCATATGATACGAAAGCCAAATTCAATAATTGTTTTATTATTCATTCAAAATAATTCCTAGTTTAAAAACATAGCTAAAACATGCTTACCTCCATCGATGTTAAGTTCATCTTCGATAGTGCACGGTTAGGGTTGTCCAGCTCCACAAATATTCTCCAAATAGCAGATGCAGTCGCCCTTTGAGTTTTCTTCTTGCTGTTCTTGCCATGTTTTTAGCCATTATTTCGCCTAGTTCTTAGAAAGTCATGCCTTAAGTGGGCTGAGTAAAAACGCCCACAAAATACGAGAATTCTTTCCAACTTTGTTTGTTCTATTGTTTAATTATCATTTTGCCTTACACACAAAATATACAAATTTTAAAAAAGATGAGGCAAGGGAGCCCGAGGAAGCCAACTAGTCTTGTGAATAGGACCACCTTTAAAATTATGCTATCTTATTAGTAAATAAAAGACTGGCATCGGCAAGTACGCACATTTCAGTTTTTTTTTCTTTTTTTTTTAATATTAATTGAGCGTACACGTACAGTTACAATATTTGGAAAGCATGGTATACTGGCTCATATACCGCGATGGCTAAGCCAATTGCATTATCCAATGATTCAGTTTTTTAATAATTTGTGTTAGCCAATTTCTTGATTTCGTCAGACACCTAAATATTTAAGTATTTTCGCCTTATGGCTATTTTGAGTAGAATTTGGATTCTCCCAGTAAATTCAACAACATAATTATAACGTCACGATGACATCAAATTCCGTCATTGTATCAATGAAGTTGTGCCTGGATGTTGGAAATGATGAGTACACACCCCTGTACTCCACCCCCTATCACCGTCGCAGGAAGCAAAAAAAAAAAAACGGTCTGATTAGAATAGGGCTAAGGCTTTTGTTTTGCAAAGACGTTCAGAGGAATATAAATATCAATAGATACGTCAGTAGAGCTACAATCCAGCCATCAGCTAGCTCTCAGGTTCAGCAAGCCGTTTCAACTTGTTATTTTAAGTTACCCTATGTAGGCTCCTTCACTAGAGAAGCACAGATAAGGATACGCAAACTCGTTCAGCGCTATTGCACTAACATCGAAATTAAGTTAGCTTTTTCTTCTTTTAAGGTTGGTAGTATGTTTAGTGTGAAGGATCCTGTTCCTCTCGATCTCCGTTCGCGCGTTGTCTACAATTTTTTGTCTGCAGGATGTAATGCCTGTTACATCGGCGAGACTAGCCGACACCTCTCGACGCGCGTTCGTGAGCATCTGAGCAGGGATAGGAATTCACACGTTTATCAGCATTTGCAGCAATCCCAGGCATGTCGTTGTCTAGCTAATAAGAATTGCTTTTCCATCGTAGATTGTGCACCCAACAAACTGCAACTTATGTTGAAGGAGGCAATGCACATCAAGTGCGAGAATCCCACTTCAAATAAGCAGCTGAAACATGCTGACTTAACTCTCTCGTTCTGATATTATTCTTTAAGTTTATTTNCCCCCTATCACCGTCGCAGGAAGCAAAAAAAAAAAAAACGGTCTGATTAGAATAGGGCTAAGGCTTTTGTTTTGCAAAGACGTTCAGAGGAATATAAATATCAATAGATACGTCAGTAGAGCTACAATCCAGCCATCAGCTAGCTCTCAGGTTCAGCAAGCCGTTTCAACTTGTTATTTTAAGTTACCCTATGTAGGCTCCTTCACTAGAGAAGCACAGATAAGGATACGCAAACTCGTTCAGCGCTATTGCACTAACATCGAAATTAAGTTAGCTTTTTCTTCTTTTAAGGTTGGTAGTATGTTTAGTGTGAAGGATCCTGTTCCTCTCGATCTCCGTTCGCGCGTTGTCTACAATTTTTTGTCTGCAGGATGTAATGCCTGTTACATCGGCGAGACTAGCCGACACCTCTCGACGCGCGTTCGTGAGCATCTGAGCAGGGATAGGAATTCACACGTTTATCAGCATTTGCAGCAATCCCAGGCATGTCGTTGTCTAGCTAATAAGAATTGCTTTTCCATCGTAGATTGTGCACCCAACAAACTGCAACTTATGTTGAAGGAGGCAATGCACATCAAGTGCGAGAATCCCACTTCAAATAAGCAGCTGAAACATGCTGACTTAACTCTCTCGTTCTGATATTATTCTTTAAGTTTATTTTACATATATGTATATATATATTTTGTTCTCATAACATTTTGTGTTATAAGTATGTGTAATCAAATGGTGACGAGTGAAATTAGGGAATAATTTCACGCGCGTTTTGTCCAAACCCTAATAATTTCCCGAGCCTTCAGGCGAGGGAAATTATGAGGATTTGGACAAAACGCAAGTGAAATTATTCCCTAATTTCACGAGTATACCATTTGATTACCTATTAATATCATGGGTGACGAATTACGTTGAATAAACATGTCAAAAATCCAAGATAGGATCGTATCGATCGAGAACTCCACTCTCTCAAATGTTTAGACCTTAAATTTGGGTTATAAAGTTCAGAATTTTTCAGACTTTTTCAGCACAATACCTGTTAGAATCCTTCTTGTTGTTCTCTTATGTGTTCAGGTATTCTAAAGCGTCTTTTTGTGCCCTGACATCTTCATTCGCGGCAATTTAAAACTTCGTCGCCATCTTGACACTGAGACGTAGGGAAGGGTTGCCATGGCAATTTTGTAATTTCACATGTGAAATTACAAATTAACGCTGAAATTTCGCGCCAAAATTAAGGAGTAATTCGTCACCTATGATATTACCATTGTAATTGTTTCAAGTTTTACAATTTTCTTCCTTGTATTAAGTGTAGTGCTCGCGCAAGTGTTATTCCATGTCTCGCGCATCTTAAAATTGTGCGTTAATTTTGGAAATTTTGAATTGTATCACGTTTTAACTTATACGTCATTGCTTGTATTAATTCAACCAAACTTGCAAACAAATTCACAACTGAAGGTGATCGTTGATCTGAACGATCTAAACATGTCTTGTTTTAAACTTAAAGTTGCTGTCCATTTTTTAAAAAAAGCTACTTGCCTGCTATTATCCAGACTATAAGCAAAAAAAAAATATATTTAACGCACAATTACAAAAGGTGCGGGACATTTTCTCATCCATTTTTCGAAAAAATTTCCATNAAGGGTTGCCATGGCAATTTTGTAATTTCACATGTGAAATTACAAATTAACGCTGAAATTTCGCGCCAAAATTAAGGAGTAATTCGTCACCTATGATATTACCATTGTAATTGTTTCAAGTTTTACAATTTTCTTCCTTGTATTAAGTGTAGTGCTCGCGCAAGTGTTATTCCATGTCTCGCGCATCTTAAAATTGTGCGTTAATTTTGGAAATTTTGAATTGTATCACGTTTTAACTTATACGTCATTGCTTGTATTAATTCAACCAAACTTGCAAACAAATTCACAACTGAAGGTGATCGTTGATCTGAACGATCTAAACATGTCTTGTTTTAAACTTAAAGTTGCTGTCCATTTTTTAAAAAAAGCTACTTGCCTGCTATTATCCAGACTATAAGCAAAAAAAAAATATATTTAACGCACAATTACAAAAGGTGCGGGACATTTTCTCATCCATTTTTCGAAAAAATTTCCATTACTTTTTCACCAAACGTTTAAGTGTTCGGGAATCATGCAAGAATCTCTTTTTTGCCTAGCGGAGGCGAATGGATTATTAAGACAAACAGACGATCGGAATAAATGTCTAGAAAGTGAAAGAAAGGTGTAAACCCTATTTGTTGCGCACATTGGCTGCGGCTTTGTTTATCTGTTTTCCCCTTGACCTCTCCGTAAAGAAGAAAGGGCCAACAAGGGAATACCTTTCCGAAGATAAACATTGCTCTCATACAGTTTTAATAGACCTGAAATAATATCATGTAAACAATTTACGAATAGCTTTTTACTTGGTGAACTCACCCTTTCCGTTCTTGTTCCACAGTTTAAAGATTGCAGTTGCAATTTACAAATACTAAACTAACAATACAGGGATTCAAGTACAAAGAAAAAGGCAAAAAAAACCCGAAGTTTTGCAAGAGACTTTACGAAAGATCTTTCCTTCTGTTGAAAGAGGGTGACGGTTCTGAAGCCTACTGCACCCATGAATCATTTTTGAACACTAACTTACCAATTATCCTATCATTGCAGAAAAAGAAAAACCCCTAAAAGAATTTTGCACGTCTTTCTATCTCAGAGGGATCTTTATCTTCCTTATATCGAGCTTCGCACACCAATTATATATCAAACATACCCAGGAAGTTTATTGATATAGGTACAGGAGTAAGAATCTTACAAAAAATTAGCCTTAGGCAGTTGCAATCCGTGGAAACCCAATAAATATCTCTGCTTTAACTTCAAATGAAAGAGTTGCATGCTAACTTTAGTTACCCTTACCTTTTTCATGACTCTTGCGCTTTCGAAAGCTGAGTTCCTTGCGATATCAGACCTTAAGCTGTTGTATGCACGCCTGCACCTGTTGTGCTATATATTTATACACTAATCATCCATGTGAAATTTATTCAGGCGGACTGCCAGCATTATTAGCTCCGAGTGACGTAATCAGAGTTGTCATCTGCAAACGATTCGGGGAATCAGGTCGCTTGATTGAATTGGTAATGTACAAACCTTCAATACCTAATATTTTGGCTATTTCCCTTATACTTCGAAAACGGTAACTTTACGCGATCACATAAATCAATCCGTAAGCCCGACGATTTTGTTACTTTTTTGGCTTGCATTAAGCGTTTTCTAAGGGTGCATTCTGGGCGTAATCCGCCAAGGAGGGGGAAGGAAATGCGGTAGCTTCCCTGAAAGTGACCTTTCTAAGAATCTGTACCCAAAGAGACGTACGAATTTAGATTTGATAGATTGATTTACTGGGGAATTCAAAAGGCTGGTTATGGAGCCAATTACCGGATTTGGATTATCCCGCTGAAGACCCACCCTGACTAACTTTTCTTAGATAATGACATAAAATATATTAAAGATCGCTAGATGTTTCCTTCGAATTCTATTTATTGCCTTCTTCATGTGAGTGACGACCGCGCGGTCTGGGCAACTGGCCAATAGACGAAGCTAAGGTCATGGTTTATACTTTGTTTCATAATACATCTGACGGATTTCGCAGAATAAGCAAACTGCTATATAAAAGTTGGCCTCCATATCTTAAAGAGCTTGTTAAACTTATTATTATATGCGATATTTTACTCTTTACATTTAACTCTTAGAAACAGCTAAATCAAAAAAGGTGCTTTGGCAATTGGTCATTGGTAATTGGGCATTATGCACATATGGAACAATGCACTGATTTGCTTGAGTAATCACCAAACAACATGTACGCAATAGCCCAATGCCTAAGCAACCTTCATTGAATCAGCTATATCATCATATCAGCGATCGAGAAATATAAAATTTTCTTTCGTAAAATTTAAATTAATTAACATTCCATTCTAAATTCTGGTATATATCGGACTAAAACTCTCAGAGCGAGGTAATTGCGCTATATCCTCCCCATATTTAGAATCGACATATTTGTAACTCGTTGAGAAAAAGACATCGGCATATGTCAATGAGGAAAAAAATGTAAGCTAAGATACGATTCGTCTTCAAAAGGTTTTGTAGATAATCAAAGGTAAAAAACGATTTCTCTCATTTCTTCCTTATCAGTACCCTAAATGAGTAACTAACCAGGCTGTAGTTAGTTTTTCGCCAAAGATATCACATTGTTAAAAAAATATACAAAACAAATATTTTAGAATGGGCTGGCTTTTTTATACGTAGGTCCATTCCATTATCGTTAAGAAGGTGGTGGGTGACAACATTTTTGATACTACGAAAGGGAAATCAAAGGATTACTACGCCCTACTTATCAGAGAAAAAGCTAAACCGCCCAATATTATTCAAAAATTACTGAGTAACTTTCATTTTAACAGCGACCATCTGATTAGAAGCAAATATTTAAGGTGCCACACTCTATCGTTGTCGAATCGTATGTTAAAGCCTTCCAGTACAAAGTAATTAAGTCAATTCTTTACACAAATACAAAGTTGTATAAAATAGGTTTTAGAACAAATGATTTATGTACTTTCTGTGACAATCAACCCGAATCAATAACCCATTTGTTCTATCACTGCTCACGTTCTAAAAAGTTTTGAATTGAATTTGAATTATATCGGTGCCTTATTTTGAATCAACGAATTCGTCTCTGCTTTGAAAATGTGTTGTTTGGAATTTTGACGGAAAATGCTTGCCCTTTACTTCAACTGCTGAACTATTTTATAATTATTGGAAAACTCTATTTGTGGGACTGCAGGAGCAAACAAATCCTTCGAAACATTTATGGATTTAGGGCGAAGATCATCGCTAAATATGAAATAAAAGAAAATATCAGCAACAAAGAATTTTTTAAAAGAAATAGATACTGACGCCGTATTTAAGTTAACTGTACTGTCTTAACTCCGTATTATTTCATTGCCGTGTTGTACTTTTTTTTTCTAATTTCTTTTGGCTATCTTTAAAAGGAGGAACGGGCAATGGGAATGGGGAACGGGGAGCGCGGAATCTTTAAAAGGGCTTTAACAAGCTGGTGTGAAATCAATCCTTGCACATTTCCAAGTTCTTAGCTGAATGATTTTCAAAGCGTTGGTCTTGAAAAAGTTTGAATTTGACAAATTTAAGGTAGTAGTCTGTTTCAGCCAATCAGCTGAATGAACCAAAAACGCGCGCGCTGTCAAAATTTGTTGTTGTGCTCATGTTTTTCGTGTATATTATTACCTATACAAATATACCTGGTTTTTTGAAAACCGGGCTACTAAAAAATGTCAGTCTCTCACACTGATTGTTAATTTGATGGCCCTTGTTACTTGAAAAGTAAAATCTCACCTCAAAAAGAAATTATTGAATACATGAGCTTCCATTTGATAGAATCATCTGTCTTGAAAGTAACAAAAGTGAAGTTTTCCTCATTAATCTGGAAAATAAGGCATTTTAAGAAGCAATTTTTAGTG